>JBCIKM010208588.1:0-12684 GCA_039654465.1 Melibe viridis | reverse complement strand
CTCTCTCTCTCTCTCTCTCTCTCTATCACTCACTCACTCACTCACTCACTCACTCACTCACTCACTCACTCACTCACTCACAGACACACACACGCACACACATGAGTTTCATTATATGGGATTGAGTTTTAAGCCTCAATGAATTAGTAGCTTGTATGATTGGTATATTCTTGTGGCATGTTTTTGAGAGCATAAGTTTAGTTTATATCAATGAATGTAGGAACATGGCAAATTGTGAGGTGCCTTGAAACTTCAATGCAGGGTGCTATAGAAATAACTTTAACATTAAATGAAATATCACACTTATAGGCCCTACTGTAACTCTTTTCCATGGTCATCACCATGCTTTTAGAGCTTTACAATGGTATTATACCATATCCCTGGCAGACAATGAAGATTTAACACGCATGATGTTAATAAACCCTCTTACAAGGCACGAGATAAAAATGTTTTTAGTGTGATTTTACTTGATTTGCAGAGCTATGTGTGGCTCATCGGGCTTGAAGGGTTAATCGCCTTTTCTATGTATGTGCCTATTGTAACATGTTTGTTTGACCTCACAGTGTTTTGTATTTTACATCATATTATATATTTCATATGTATTGTTTGTGTTGAGAAAGGGTATTACACGAAATATTCATCGTAGTCTGTCTTTATTCTCTCTGTGGAAGCTTCCATACCCGTCGCTTTTTTGCTTTGACCCCACAGGGAGTTTGATGTGCTGGCCATCAATGACCGGCTGATCCAGCTCTCCAGAGCCTTCATCTATGACGGGGAGTACCTGCACCAAAGCCAGTACAGGTCAGTCAGCACCACAACTAGCTGTAGCCAGGGGTCCCTAGAAGGAATGCATGCACTGTTTGCCTTGTGTTTTGGGATGGTCTTATTTTTTAAGAAATCTAAATGAATTAATGAATAAATAAATAACAATATTAATGAGCATAATGATTAAAACGATATTGCTGATTAGTGATTACCCCATTATATGCGCTTTAGTGTATGCACTCCGTGGAGTTGGCGCTATATAAATCAATTATTATGTATGCATCTTTATTGTCAAGGAGACCATTTTTATCTGAAACATTTCAGTCAATTTTCCTAGTCTGCTACCAGAAGCACAAAATTGCTGGTGTTTTTTGTTTGCTTTCTTTCTATGGCATTGTCTGTCCTCGGTAGTACACAACCTGCACTACACCTTATTTTATCATCGTCGTCCATTTCTCATGCTATCTCCAACTTTTTTGTTTTTGTAGTCACTTGATAGTTTTTTTAAATTCTTCTCTCATCTCTCTCTTCCCATCTATGTGTGTGTGTGTGTGTGTGTGTGTGTGTGTGTGTGTGTGTGTGTGTCTTTTTGTATGTCTCTGTTTGTGTGTCTGTTTATGTGTCTGTGTGTGTGATGTTTTGTGTCCAGGAATGTGCTGATAGCCCCGCATCCGGAGAACCTAAACACTGAGGTCATCTTCCCGGGACTGGTCAAGTTCCTTTCCTCTGCCGTCCCAGACAAGGTGCATCTGAAGCGTGAGCTCATTGCCCTGATGGTGGCCGTACGCAGGGCCAGAGATATCCTACTGGACGAGTTTGGGCCCAACATTCAGACTGAGCACTAGAAGAACCATGTTCCCATACCTCGTTTTTTTTTAGGGCACAGACAGAACACTTGAAGGACTGTGTGCACACCCAGCCTCATTTCTTTTGGGCATTTTTGATATTTTATCTATTTTTGGTTTTGTTGATTTTGGTTTAGTTTGGGGTTTTATTTTTATGTGTGTGTGTTTTTTGTCTCAGGTATTGGTTGAGGGAATTATAGTATAAATTTTTTGCATTTATATTGATACAGAATTTGAAATCCACGGTTTGAATGAATTTTTATACTTGGGATTTGGAGCCACTCCATGCTGCTCCTGGTCACACAAATGCAGCAGCTCTTGTCCTGATTGACCACCTGCATTTGGAACAACCGCAGAAGGAAGTGGTAGCCCACCCCAACAGCACTCTGTGAGAAACTCTCTTTGGTGGGGCTGAACACTTTCGAAGCTCCACAGACTTCATAGCCGACATTGGACTGCAGCTGTGGACGTCCATCAGAGGAATGAAGAAGGAGAAGAACTTTTGTGTAGTTGTACCATGTATTATTATTATTTCATTTGAATTCTGGTTGTATTTCATCTGTTGTTATGGTTTTGACAAAATTGGTAAAGATTTTTTTAACTGCTTACTTTCTCATTCATTCCCTTGTCCTTACTGTATATTACTTGTACAAGCCAAAGACTCTAGATGCGGTACTCTGTGAATGGGATCAGCATATGTGTCCGCGTGGGATCTTGTTGAAGAACAAATGTGGAGTGAACTCATTTCTTGATTTGTCAAAGTCTCATTTCAATTGAAAACTGCTTCTCTGATCTATGGTGGTCTATGGCAGGAATATTATGGTGTCTAAACTCTATTGTATTAAAATCTCAGAAAGTTATTTCAAGTTTATCAAAATGTCACAATGCCTTCTATTTAATATTTTGAAGAATTATTTTGTGGGCATCAATTTTAGCTCTTGGCAAGAAACTGTTGAAAATACTAGCAGCATAAAATACAAGCGTGAAAAAGAAACCAGGTAAAAAAACCTCGATGTATACCACTCTACTTTGAATGCTGCTAGGGCCATAGGAGTTGAAATTGCATATAAATTTTGAAAACAATATAAAAAAACGCTGTTTTTAGGTTTTGTTTTCTTGGAAGAGACTGAGATTGCCTTGCTAAGGGATAGCTGTCTTCAGTGGTAATTGGTGAGGGCCACAATCAAGTTTTAGGAAAGCTGGTATACAGGTCAGTAAACGGTTTGAGAATATCTGACCTTGTTTTCTCATATCATTATTTCCATTCAGATTGATTTGAATACTTTTTGTGTCTCCTTCTTGTATTGTATACTTTAATTCAATATTCTGCGTGTCTCTGTATTTCAGTTGTCCTTTTTTATCAACATTTTATGGTCATACACTGCTCTTGGTTGTCTGACTGTCAAGCCATTGTTATGAATAGTTGTCAAGTCTTTTGCCATCTGTAATCTGAAGATGACTGCAAATGGAAGGGTTGCTGAGGGCATTAAGAGTCCTGCCTGTCAAGGAAGGAATCCAGGTTTTCTCATGTGGTCAAATAAAAGATTTACTCTTTTATTGACTTATATAGAGACAATGGTCCATTCCTGCAGAGGATGAAATTAGTCATGGTGTCTTCAAGAGATCTTAAAATGTTGTTTTTGAGAAGTAAAAGATACCACTGTCCAATGTATATGATTCCAGTATTCTTACAGTTTCCTTTGTAACCAACCAAGTATTTGTTATTTATTCCTTTTTTGGGGGGGGGGGGGGTTTCAATTAGGTTTTGAGATTGAGATTATCTCTAATGACGAATTCTCTACTGATACAATTATGAATATTTATTAGTTTTGTGATCGAGATTTTGTCTAAACTACAAATTCTTTACTCGTACAATTTTGAATGTTTGTGAAGAAGAAACCTACATATTCAATTTAGTTATGCCAAATGATAATATTGAAAAAGGATTACTGTTCATCATGACACATACACATAAATATATAAACTTTGATGTAGGTTGCTTTGTTACACCCAGCTATTCTCTTTGCATGTTGATACTTTGTTGATAAGCTGGGAAAAATAACCACATTTGTACCATGACACTCTTGTTCATTCATAAATTTGTCCAGTTTTCTCAGAGAGCCTCCTTATATTCCATCTCCTGTATGTATCCTACATAGAATTCATGATACTATATTGTACTTTTGTGAATCTATATAATACATTAAAATCAATTTGGAAATTAATCAGCATCCGATTGTAAACTGTAATTCTACCTTTTTCCCTTCATTTTGGTTTGATCCTGGATTCATATAGCTGACTACTCCTGCTTTTACACCTGATTTCTTTACTTCTGGTACCTTGCCTGTGCTTTTTTAACTGCTAAATTAGTGTTTGAATAAGAAGGGTGGACCCAAGGCTGTTTAGGGGGTCTCTTTTATTCTGAGGGAAAAGCTTACACGCATATACTGAATTCCATTAAAAACACAACCTTTTAAATTAAAAAACTGTATTACCTTATAATCCTTTTAATCTTTATTGCTCTGACTAATGTTTTAAAGACGAACATTGACATAATCCATGTCTTGTGAATGAAATGGTTCCATTTTTTTAATATTTTTTTTACAATAAGTTGATTTTAAAAAACATAAACAAAATAGTTTGAAGATAAGTGTCTTTCAACGCATTGTTAAGCATTACCACTAAGTCACAAGTCACAAGACTGCTGAATAATTTCTCTGTGCACGCTTTGATTTTGAACCAAAATAAACAGCAGGGGGATTTGAAAAACTATACCTGCTCTGTAAAATGGTTTCTGTTTAGCTTAAAGAACCGTGTTTAAAGCTCTCTAAATGTGATGTGAGGCTGTGAAGATGAGGGCAGCAATAGACTGTTCTCCTCACCATCTTTGTACAAGGCACCTACCAGGGTTGTGTCAAAACTTTGGTGTCCGAGCAAACTTGTGTACTTTATTTCAATCACTTAATACCAGGCTTTAATAGCCTACTCGGTTTCCAGGGTTCTCCTTATGCTTTGATCTCTGCATGTCACATAGGGTCTGACCTTTTCTTTAGTGTTGTTTTAGTAGGAATTTATTTTAGATGGCTGTAGAAATTTTTGTTTTTTTCCTTTGTCTTTTTTTACCAAAGGATATGGTTTGTATACAAACCTACAAAGTTTCTTTTTGCATTTAGAATCTTGTAAATATTTTAGTTTTTAAAGTTATTCAGTTTACTCTTTAATTAAGTGCAGTATTAGATGGTACTAATCTGCTTTGATATCTTGCATAATTTATTGATTGCGTTTCTTAACAAGTGTCAATCATTCAAATTTTATTCAACTCAATATCTTTAAAAATTTTCCTGGTTTCTTTTCATTGGGTGAGACTGTGATTTCTTCCAACTGAAGTCATTGTGTAGTATTGCATTCAGTTTCATCTTATTTACATCACGTGTATTGTGTGCAGGCTTCAGACCAACCAGACTTTCTTTTTTACAACAATATCATTGTGTGTATGTGTGTGGTAACTTCTGGTTTTTCCAATTTTTATGAATTCTCTCCATTGCTCACGTGGCACAGTGATGTAACAATTAGTTGGAAGACGATCGTCTCTCTTTGCGAAGATGCATTCTATATTTCTTCTACCAAATTTCTAATTTCATCACAATTTTCTTCATAATATATATTCAATTTTCAGCACATTGGAAAATTTATTGTTAATTAATTGTGCATAAAGTTTATGTTGCAGGCACTCATAATTGGTGGGAGTTATAAAATAAAAGGTAGAGAGTATCAGAATCTAACAACTTTAATTCTCTGGCAATTTTTCACCATCTATTTCCATGTTTCCGGATTTTCCTGATGTCATGCAAGTACAAAATAGATGGTCTATTCCATCTTCTCCTACCCTCCACTTTTCCTCGTATCACTGTCTTCATTAGATGGCATGGCATTTTTTAGTCGTACTGTGGTGTTGATATGTGTGTGGTGAAAGATTAATTTTTTTTCAGTGTAGATCATTTCTTTTGTTTTATTTGCAATTTGATCTGTTTTCTCTTTTAACTTATCTATCATCTTACTTTTTCCTGGGCCCCTCTATGACCCTTGCTTGTTATGTGGGGCCCTCAAAACCACTAATAAACAAGCAAACAAGTGCATTTCAGTCCTAATGCATACTGTAACATTTGCAGACAAAAAGTCCTACCACAAGCTTCTAAAATGTAAGGACGGAATTTGGAATGTTCCAGGCTATTTGGCATATGCCTGCCTGACTGTGCAAGCATCTTCGTCTCCTCTGGTTTCTAGGTTCCTCTAATAGATTGTGTGGCTACCTCGTGGCTACCTACCACTACCATGTTCTCCTTGTTGTAATCCTGCATATCATCATTGTTGAAACGTCTGATTTTGGCAGGTGTTAAAGCTATGTTGGCTCCTTAGCCCAGGTAGTAATGTGTTTTTGAGGGTTCAAACCCTTGCCAGGGCCATCTTGGTTCACCATGAACAACACGGGTGATTCCTGTTGGCATTAAGTGTGGGCTCGATGAATAATCTTATCCCCCATGGGTGCCTAGGCTGTGGCATTTACGTTTTTACAGGCAGACAGGCCAATTTTCGGGGGGTTTTTATAAAGCCTATGAGGCCCTGTATGTTTGTTGTCCTGTCTTGGAATAAAATCCAGAACTTGTCACAAGACAGGGAGAGGTAGAGAGACTTTGTTGCTGCTGTACTTTCTGCTGTCAGGCTTAGAGGCCAGTGAGTATGTAAGTAATGTTTGTTGGTTCTCATTCCCATTTCATTTATGCCATCATTTGTATTCTTTACTTGTCATATTATCGCCATGCATGATTCATGCTCAGTGTAAAATCTCAAGTAACACAATTCCCGTAGGGGTTACGATATCAAGGGTTTTCCTTACATGTCGACTGATGAGACAGGTACGAGAAATTATGAAAAAATAACAAACATTGTCATTCAGTGTTCTCTGTTGAATTTTCATGTCTTAATGTTCTGGCGATATCGTAGACATTTTGAAATGTCGCTGGGTTTTCTTGTCCAGGCAGATCAACCCTGGTGGTTGGGAGTTTTCTATTACTGTAAAACCAATTTGTAAGTAGCATTAAATTGAAAATCTGTCCATTTTTCACAAAGAGAGAGATAGAGAGAGAGAGAGAGAGAGAGAGAGAGAGAGAGAGACACACACACACACATACACACACACACACACACACACAAAGAGAGAGAGACACACACACACACTCACACACACACACTCACATACACAGAGTGAGAGAGAGAGAGTGAGAGGAAGAGAGAGAGAGAAAGAGAGTATAACATAATAGTTGTAACTCATTGCCAAGTTGATCCACAGATGATATTAATGTTACAGGCGACATTTCTTTGATTTTGTTCCTTCTTCATAGCAAAATTCCAAGGTTGTGAGAGATCTGAGCTGGACAGCCCATCATCGTGTTTTTGCACCCCCATAAATCCCCACCCCCTCACCCAATTTTTTCCATAAATCCCCTCCCCCTCACCCCATTTTCCCGTGTTTCTGCTGAGTGCATTCAGGGTCTGTCAATACCTTAGCCTCCTCTTTGTCAAAGAGGAGACAAAAACAATGATGAGTTATCAGAGAATAATCATTTTCCTATTTGTAAGTAGTGTGACTGTTGACCGGTTTGCTCATGAAGTTGACAAACTCCAGACTAATAGCAAGTGTATTGACTTGCTTTAGTATGGTTTGTTTGGAACTATATAGTCAGTAAGGATAATGTTCATTTTAGAGGCGAGTGTTTGAAATTTGGAATTTAAGATAAAAAGCGATTAATGTTTCACCTTCATCCGTCAGAGAGAGAAGGGGGGGAAAAAAGGAGAGGAAGAGGAGAGGTAGTGTTAAGATATTGAAAGATCCTGTAATCCTCCCAACCTACAAAACAATCAACACTCCATTGTTCCATTCTGCTGAATTATTTATTATTAATATTTCGTTGCCGTCCAGGAAAACTGTCGTATGTCAAAAACACAACTTTTCAGGAGGAGCAAAAAAAAAAACCCATGATTATATTGACTAATACATTAACATACTATATATTCAAAATGTTAAATAGAGGGAAGCTAAAACAGATATTCCTACAGCACCAGGCTAGTTAGATCTGCAAAGTGAAATAATTGTGACATAGCAAATAAAAATGTTTTGAACAAATTGACAAATTACAGTTTTCCTGGACGGCAACGATTTGGTCTACACTCTGCCATAGATTGTGATTCCTTCTTTAATAGCAGTCTTCAACTGTAACCCATTCCAGATGCATTTTTCTTTTTCTTTGATGCTTGTTTTACATTTGTTGTTTGTTTTAATAGAATAGATACAAATGAACGCATTGAAGCCAAATTTGTCTTGGCAAAGACTTTTTTCGTGCTAAACCAAACCAAGAGGGAAGTTTCAATTTTCTTGGTTGTCTTATTGTTAATCAGTTTGGCTTAGATGCGTTCTTTGGTCTGTGCCGAGCTTCAACTAATTATATTCAGTTGCCATTATCAAGCATTGTTTGTGACTACCTAGCTATGCTGTGTTGTGTTTGTACGAGGGGATCACATGTTTACAACTCAGTGCAAAAAGTGAATATCTCCATTTTTTCCAGTTTCAAGTTGAATGCACACCCAAGGTTATTTTAGGACCTTTTCTAAAAGTTAAGACCTAATCTCTATCATCCGTACATTGTAAGATTTGGATATCTATGATATGAAGATATCCAGCATTTTGCTGATATTTCCCTGCAAGAATTGAATGTCAATCACATTTTTTCGTAAAGCAACAAACATGGAGATATTATACACTTCTTGGACTGAGCTGTGGGTTTATACATCAATCATCCATGATTTTATTGGTACCTATTCTGTAGGGACTACTGGGTAGCCTTTGTTGATTACCCATGAACCAGTGATTCCCTCTACTGATCTCTTTTCATGAATTGACGATTCTGTAAATAAACTGCCTGAAAAACGTCACCGTTAAAGGGTTTTATTAGATCTAGCATAATTATATTTCAGCATCGGAAGCTGCTTTTGCAGCTCCTTCAAGTGCCAGCCCTACTTTCCCTTTACTTTCTGTTGTGTTTTTTTATTGTGGATTTTCTTTTAGTATTTAGTAGTGCTCTGATCAAGTTCTGATGTACAAAGTATGTGACAGCTGTTGTATTCTGCTGTACCTGACTGATAACATCCCCAGTATTATAAGAGACCCACTGCTGGTGTTATTATGCCCACATTATGAAAATCACTGAACTTAAAACCTAGCTTGTTTTTTTTTCTCTTTTTACTTACTATATTCAAATTGGGTGACAGATGTAGTTTTTATTTTTCAGGGTTGGGGTGGGGGTGGGGGGGGGGGGGGTGTTCGGTATGCTGTATTGATGTCCCATCCCTTCCTCCTAAGATTGCATCTTCTGTTTTGTTTTGTTTTTGTTTTGTTTGTTTTTTGGGGGGGAGTTGTTATTTTTTAATTATATTTTTTACTCATTCTGTCTATCTTTTCTCTTCTTTTAAGTCTCATTTTCTTTTCAGTCTGTCTGCTGACTGAACTTTCTCTCTTTCAGTGTCTATCTGCATTCCTGACATCAAGCCAGTTTTGTTTTTTTTACCCTGCTTTTTTTTTTTTTACTTTTGTTGTTTTAAAGAAACGCTGCTTCAGCCAAGAGCAAGGAGGCTCCATATTGTTGAAGATCACACGCTGAGAGCTGCGCTGATTTATTTTTAGACCCCTTCTTGAAAGATATCAACCCAGATTTTATTTCTGCTTTAGCATAGCATTACACCATTTGTCTTTTTTTTTTTGCCTTTTCATTTATAAATGACTTTTCACATCTGTTTAAAAACGCAGTAGGATTTCCCTAATAACCAATATGCTGATGGTGATGTTTTAGGGTGAAATTGTAGACATGTCCTAATGTGGTGTTTGTGGGAACTGCTGTCAGAGTGGTGGGCTCCTCTCCTTTTCTTTCACCTTTACACTGAAAGCTAATTATGTCTTACTTTATAATTTGTCCTAAAGTCCTGGGTCCTCCTGTAACTTAATGCTTTTTTTGGTGGTGGCATTGTTTGGTTTTGTGTTGAGAGGGTTAAACATATATCCAATGCACTCTCTAGGCCTCTAATGAAAAATGAATTTTTAATGCCCCTCTAGAACTTAAAATGAATCAATTATTTGAACTTACTGCAGAATATGTCGTCACTGGATATCTGAGGAACTACCCCAATCACAATAATAGGTACATAGAATTGTCCTATTGCAAATGACTTTTCTTTCGCTATTTTTGCAGTAATTGGTTGTAGAAGAATGTTTTCATGTCTTGATGTCCTTTGCAGACATTTTTTTTTTTTAACCTTTCCCTTCCAAACATTAGATGACGCTCTTTCTAATTGGTTCTTAATAGCTTTTATCTTTGAAAATAGAAAGAAAAAAATGTCAATACCATGATTAATATGTTTTGAACAATTATTAATCAATGATATATCTAATATTCAATAGTCCAATTGTATATAGTTACACTTTTAATTCCCCTGCAGTTCCTAATTAATAACAATAGGATTCATCCACAGTCATTAAGACGCTCTTTTAGTTTTAGTGCCATCTGTAATGTCAAATTTAGTGAGAAAAACACACTAGAGCAGTCTATCCGGGAATTAATTTTTACAAATTACCTAATGTCATAATTCAATGTTGTACAACGAAGCCGATATCTCAAGCTGTCTCACAGTCAGACTTCTAAATAGAGTCAGACAGACAGACATTCTCAGACAGACTCTAGTCAGACAGACTTTCTCAGACAGACTCTGTAAGGAAGAACACATTCAGCAGGCAGCTAGAGCTTTTCTATCACATAGAACTAACTGTAATCGTTGGTTGTCTGCCAGGGGTATGGTATTGTAAAGCGTTTAGAGCAAGGCAATGACCTCAGATAAGCGTAGTATGAATACTATTCCTACTTTACTTTTACTATTTAGGCTTTAATTTTAGCTTTCTTTGCTATCTATAATATTTCATCAGGCAGGAAGCACACAATAAAATAAGTAAGGATGACACAAAGATCCTGATACAGAATTCAAACAGATACCATTTCCTGAGAGTTAAAGTTTATTCTGTCACAAGCGGATAAACCTCTTCGTCAGGTTTGAATTTTCATCCATCTAAACTTTTCTTCCTTTGGTTTAAGTACTGTAAAACAGGGTTACCCAAGCCACCCAGGGTGGTCTGAATAGGCCACTTAGCTGGAGAGTAGCTGAAGTAAACCTTGGGGTGGCGGGGAGTGGCTAAGTACCTAGCCCAGTTTGGTGGTAGGTACCTTCTTATGTTGGACAATGGCCACCTCAGTTCCACTGTGTCTTCACTTTTCTAATTTTCTGAGTCAATAGCATCAACAGCCTCACAAATATATTTTCTATGTCTCATGCCATCTTCAACAACATTTTTGAAGCCTAAGTGGGTTGTTTATTGCATACAAGTTTTTTTCTCCCCTCTTTACGGCATCGAATGGTGTGAAATTTGAAGTGGTTTATTTATCTCCAAACAAGATTTTGTGGAGAAAAAACCAAAAGTAACTGGTTTGTCACAATGACTGTGAGGGCCAGTCTGATTTTTTACCAACTACAAACATTTCTAGCATGGTGTCCTAGTTGGACTGTTTTGTATCGAGTCATCTGTCTCACCATGACTTTGTATTCACCATCATCATGGCATAACTATATCATTATCATCTTGATAAATCATCATTATAAACCAACATTTAAGGTTTTTTTCATCTGTACAGATAATTATTATCTAAACGATATGGAGACTACATGACAAATTATCCATTATTGTCATGACTACAAAAGTTTTGTTTGTTATTATTATAAAATAATGTTACCATCCATGTTACATATAGAACATTTTTTTTTCTGGAATTGGAATAAATCTTAGGAAAAACTGATATTATCTGTGTTTTCACTCCTAGTTATCTGAACTTGAGTGTGTGAAGAAGACGTGGAAAGCTGTCCATTGGGGAATTGAGGTCGGAGGCGTCCCTGGTACCTCTTCTACTTCTGTTTCTTTTCTTTTATACTGAAGCTTTTTGTCTTACTTTTTCCCCTATTCCTTTCTATCTGGAGTCCAGTTTTTATTGTCTTGTTTAGGTTACAGTTGCCATCTCTTATTTCATGTCTTTTGGTACATAACTCTAGGGTCACAAGTTAGACATAGTATGTATTTTATTACACAAAGGGGTCTTCCTGGACCAAAATGCTGTTATATCTGATGGCCATCGCTTATTTCTGTAAGGAGAGATGATATTTATTTTTTAATGTAAATCATCTCTCTGCTGTTTGTGGTTTGATCTGTTCCCTCTGTGACCAAAATCTATAATCTTACTTACTATCATCATACTCTGGGCTCCTCTATGACCCTCATGTGTTGTGGGGCCCTAAGACCTCCAATTTACAAAAAACAAACAAAAAGCTGTTATAGTACAGTCAACATTTTGAAGTGCAACCTATGCCTTGAATGTGGTTGTAGGTATCAATGATGAATTCTTCTACTTCTGCTTCCTTATTTTTATACGGAAGCCATTGTTTGACTTTATTCCCTCTTCTGTTCTGTCGTGAGTCGTGTTTGAGTTATCTTATTTGCAATTCAGCCCCCCCCCCCTCCCCCCTCATTTCATGCATTTTAGTGGTAACAAGTTAAGACTTACTGATTCCTTAAATAGGAGCAAAAGGATCATGGGTCCTGCAGGACCATTCCTGATGTATTGAGGTGCCTTAAAGCCACCAATAACAAACTAACAGTACAGCCCACATTGATGTTATCTCTTTGGGTGGCCTGACCAGGAAGCTCAATTGGGAAGAAGGGTGTGGGGTTCAAACCCTGGCAGGGGTTTTATTGGTTTACCATGGACAGCATGGGTGATTCCTGTTACTATTTGGCTCGATGAATTATCTATACCTTTCATGGTGTAGGTTTGTGCAGGCGGACAAGCCAATGTTATCTCTATCTCTCTCTCTCTCTCTCTCTCTCTCTCTCTCTCTCTCTCTCTCTCTCTCTCTCTCTCTCTCTCTCTCT
>JBCIKM010208477.1:231-12685 GCA_039654465.1 Melibe viridis | reverse complement strand
CTCTCTCTCTCTCTCTCTCTCTCTCTCTCTCTCTCTCTCTCTCTCTCTCTCTCTCTCTCTCTCCCCTCCCTCCCCCCCCCCACCTCTCTTGCTCCCTACCTCCCTTCCTCTCTTTTTTTAATTGTCAGAGCTGGACATTAATTTGAATGGATTAATGTAATGTAACTACCAACAAACCTAACCTTATCACTTTTTTTTCTTATTTTAATGACTTTTCTCACAAGTTATCAAGATGACTCTTCAAGAGTATTTATGTTATTTTTGTGTTGTTTCCTCTTTCCATAATGTGATGTCCAAAGATTCCACTAGTGCAGACAGCACCACGGACACTGGCGTGGAAGGGGATGATGATGAGGAGAACGATGATATCGATGTCACCTTCAAGGCTGCAGAACCAGATGTCACCCACCCATCAGTGGCTCCTCGGTTGGTCTTCTTGTCCTTGAAACTGTTGCTAGCTTCTCTTGAAAGTTGGAATTGATTTTTTTTCAGATTTGGATAGGTCAATTTTCATTTTCCAGCAGTGTTGAAGTGATATAAATAAATGGATTTTGTTTCTCAATGTTCATTTTTTTATATTTAGCCTGATTTTTTATTTTTATTTTCAAAATGGATATCAAGGTTTTTAAAATCTGCTCTTATCTAGCTCAGGAAAGGAGGTAAAAGTTAAGTTATTCTCCTGGAACACATCTGTGACATTTTTTTATAGCTATGCCAATTGACTGAAGTCCCTGGAGATATTTGTAATAATTTGTGATTATGTTTTTGCAGGTGGCCGACCAGGGTGTTTGCTGTGGAGTGTCTGATGAAGATCATCTCAGCCTGTGAGGGAGGGGACGGCCAGTTTGATCTACAGCTGGCAAAGGACCTGAAGCAGAAAACTGGCAATGGTTTGTAAAAGTAGTTTATTGATATGGCGTATACTGGTTTAGAAGCACCATGTGGTTGCTTTCTATTCTTTCCAGGATGAGGTGTGGCTGCTTTGTAGTGTAGTTGTCTGACTTTGGTGAAAGAAGGAGTTTGAAATGAATCTCTTGCTCTGCTGTTGGGGTTTCAAATATTTCTATCTGATTTTTTTTTTTTTTTTTATGTGAATCGATGTCACCCTCAGTCTTACATTATAGAATTTTGTTCTTAATTGGGGGTTTGTGTGTGGTTTTGTTATTGTTATTTTATGAGTGTGTATGAGTTTGTGAGAGTGGTTTGGTATTGGTTTGTTTGGTTTTTTTTTTCTTTATTCTTTATTTCAAACCTGTTGCCTGTCATTTTGCACAAATGTATTAAACCCAGACAAAGCAGTACTCCTATGTGGTATATCATTGTTATCATACTATGATACGCTTTCTCTGACCTGTATCACAGAGAACTACCTGGTGCTGTACCTGAGCGACCTCATCCGCATGTCGTTCATTGCTGCCACCTCTGACAGCAACCAGCTGCGGCTTGTTGGCCTCTCAGCATTAGAGGTATGATGGGATCGGATGTCCTCACAAGAGTCAGATGTAACCATTGTTATTACGAAACATTTATATAGCCAGTCCTTTATTAAGACCTATATTGCCATTGTCTTGACATGAAACTATTTTTTATTATTGTGTAGGGTTGTATTTTTAAACATTCTCTTGTGTCTTATTACCTAAAATTCATATATTCTCATATTTTGTTTCTTTGTTTTTTGATAGTCTTATTTCATGACTATTTGTACATTTTATATTTCACAGGAAGTTATTCGTAGATTTGCTGCTGTCCCAGAGCCAGAGTTTCCAGGCCATGTCGTCCTGGAACAGTTCCAAGCGCAGGTGAGATACTCTGCATTCCATCCATCAAAATAACCAATGTCCAAGACCTGTGTGCACCCCCCCCCCCCCCCTTTTCGCCTTTTGATTTAGAGTACAAATTCTTCATTCCACCAATCAATCAAAATAACCAGTGTCAAATAACTGCCACCCCCCCCCCCCCAACACACACACACACTTTTGTTGAAAGCTCTGTTATTTGAGTTGACAATTTCAAGCACAGTGCCTTGATTAAGGTCTTTAACAACTCTTCTTATTTATTTTTCTTGATGGGTCTAAATGCTAATAATCAATCTGACTGAGCAGATTGACACAACTTGAGAAGAACAAGTAAATGATTTTTTTGTCATATCTTTTGTTTGATGGTGTGGGGTTTGTTTTGGGTTGGCTTTTTTTTTTTTTTTTTTTTTTTCAAAGTATTTTTCCATGTATGTTTTTCTATCACCCAGGTGGGAGCAGCTCTACGACCAGCCTTCTCTCCAGACACTCCTTCAGACGTGACTGCCGCTGCTTGTGAGGTGAGATGCTTTGTCCGCCTTCATGGCAACAGTTTTATTAACTCTTGCATATTCTCTCCTTAAATAATCCAGAGAGCTTTTGACTGTGGACTTCTTCCTTTAATAGCCAGATCGCTAGTACTGTGGCTAGTTCTGAAATCAAATCTTTTTCTGAGTCACTTTAAGTACCTCTTTTCTATCTTAACTAATTCAATTTTCTCAGCTCTGTTGAAAACTTTTACTTTGATTTGTTACAAAAATATTTTCATTGGGCAGAGGATGTCCCTGAAGTTTTTTTTTTACATCTCTTTTTCTTGTCCCTAAGACCATTAACCATTATTTTTTCCAGCATTGTGATATGACTCCTCGTCTCAGGGAGTTTTTTTTCCCTCTCAACTACAAGAAGATAAATGATCATTCTTGTTGCGTATGACTTTGCAGCATATAATGATTGCTTTTTTTTTCTTTTTTTTTTCTGTCATTACATATTTAGTCATGAGTATTACTGACTTTACCGTAGTGCCGTAGCCTGTAAAACTCGTTGTTATGATATAATAATGATAATGAGAGGAACATTACTCTCAGTGTTTACTTCTCGGTGCTTTGTTTTCCACCCACCAGGTGTGCAGTAAGTGGATCGGCAGTGGGGTGGCTCGTGACCTGAACGACCTGCGTCGGGTGCACCAGCTGCTGGTCTCCTCCCTGGCCAAGCTGGGCTCGGGCATGGGCCGGCCCCCCAAGGCCCCCCTCTACAACGAGGGGGCCTCCACCATGGAGAAGCTGGCTGTCATCACTGCCTGGGCTGATGTGAGTCCGCTTGGGATAATTTGATTAGAAGAGCAAGAAAATAGGAGCAAGGGGGGAATCTGAATTTTTAAAACCAGGAGCTATATCAATACCTGCATTGGTTTTGTAATGTGTTTAACTTCTGGCATAAATTGCTGTCTTGTGAATGCTCTTTATTGTTTTGGGGGTTTTTTGTTTGGCTTTTGTCATTGTCCATTTGGAATTGAGTATTGACCTGAACAGTTTTCAGAGTCTTTTTCTGAGACAGAGCGGGGAAAACAACATTCACTTTTTTTTGTCATGAATTAACTGTAAATCTCCAGAATCTATTTTTTTTTTTTTTACGTTTTAAATGGTATAACAACATGTTCTTATAAAGGGGACAAATTTTGTTTGGATTTCTTGTCACTATATGTCTGTTCCTTGATTTAAAATCAATTTTATTCTAGAGCTTTTACATTCGGCCACCCAATCTATTATTAGAAATGATCATGAAATTGCAACTTTATGAGAACTCTAACCTTAGCTTCTTTTCTACAACTTCTTACCCATCCTCTACACCACAGGTGTACATTGTAGCCGTGGACAGAGACCTGGAGTCGACTGCCAAGAAAACCGATGGCACATCCAGCACCAGGGAGGAAGAGGAAGAGGACCAATATGAACACAGCGGCGAGAGCTTGCTCAGCCTGGTCCAGCCCGAGCTTGAAAACCTGAGCCGTCACTGGTTTAATGCTTTGAGAGACCACGCCCTCCTCTCTCTGCCTGCAGGTGAGACAGAAAGGATGCACACTGCTGTTTGAAGTGCCCTTTTAACTCTTACTGTTACCCTCTAATTTCACCTAGAGGCAAGAAATAGTTTACCTTGGTAAAGATCTTTTATTTCAAATCATCCTTGTTTTAGGAATTTTTTTTTCTTCCTCAGATTGCCTCGGAACTCCATTATTCCGAAAATAAGGATAAAGACTATTTGTCTTGGTCAAATCTAGAGATACAGATCTTAGGGCAGGCCTCACTAGATAATCTGCCTTTTACCAGAAATTCATTATTTATGGACAGATAATAGAAGAACAATCAAAACTAGCGATCATTAGAGAATAATCAGCATTGCTATTGCTGTTAACTCTAAAAAGTGAATTTGACAAAGAATAAGGAAAAATGTGTCCCACATAGGGATTTGGGTGGAGTATTTTTTTCCTTCTTTGTTTTCTTTTGTTATCCATATCCCTTCCCACCGCCTTAGCAGTGTTGACACCAAAGAGCTGGGAAAAATTCTGGATCACAAGAAATGAAGACGGGCAGATGAGCAACAAATGAGGAGTATTACTTGACCTTAAGCCAAACAATAGTTGCTTTAATTCTGGCACTGATGATTCAGAACCCCGCGGGATATTTGAAATATCTGATCGTGCCATAAACATTAGTGTTTTTTTTTTATTGTGGAATTATTAAGTGGTAGGACAGTCGTTGTGTGTGCTTCAACTGATTCTTCTTCCATCCAATTGCAAACCAGAATACTCCAACCAGCTGCCTGCAGAGGGTGGGGCCTTCTACCACCCAGACACAGTGGAAGTCGCCATTGGCCACTACCGCAAGTCCTGGCCATCCATCCTGCACGCCCTGGCCATCTGGCTGGACCACACAGGCTTTGCACAGGCTGGACTGGAACCCTCGGATACAGCCAGATCGTCCCTGGGATCCTCATCCGCCCAGCCTGCCAACATGAGGTCTTGCTCTCACAACCAGGACAGGTTCTTTCTCATTCTAGGTAAGTAGATCAGTATTGCAGCAGCTTGGATGCACAGTTGTACAGTATGCTGCGTAGATGTTCTTGGTATTTTTAAAGATATTTTTCACCCGGCTTTTGAACGAAGATTAGAGGGCCAAAGGTTTTTGGCAAAGTACAGGGCTGTGCTAACAATCTGACCTTGTGAACCTATTCCTACTCTGACTGAAGTATCATACTTGTTTCAAATTTTTATTACTGTTAAGTTACAGAGACAAGAATTAAAAGTAAATGTCATGAATTCTAACGGGGGAAAAAACAACTAAAAGAACAACTGAAGCAAGAAACATCTTCAGACTTAAATGATTGGAAGGCATTATAATTTTGTTAATTACAGGACCATATACCATGTCATGAAATCCTTACCAGATTCAATATCAATTTGTACTACTTCCTGTCTGTAATATGATTTTAACAATTTGCCACTCTCCACGGCAGGCATTAGTATGGAGGCACTGTGTAACTCTGTGTCTCGACTGGAGCTGAAGACGGTGGAGCACTGCCTGCGTGGGCTGAAGGCCTTACTCGGCACGGCCTGGCCTCGCTCACAGCTGGGAAGGGACATGGTGCTGGGCAGGGAGCTGCTCAATGTCTTACACAGGTATGTACGGCCAAGGGCTCATTTTGTCAGAAGAGTTTAAAAGAGCAAGAAATGCATGAAAATTCAACAAGTGTTTGAAATCATTTTTCTCTGAAATTTCACAATTTTATGTTAGAATGATATTTTGAAATAAGCAGTTAAAGATTTATTCAGCTTAGAAGTGTATGGCACTTTACTTTATCCTCTCGATATAAAATTGTTGCTTGAAATTGATATTATGTGGACATTTTTGCTCTTGTTCCACAGGGTGATTCTGACACGGGAGTGTGTCAATTCTCACAACCTTGCCCTGGATGTTGTCACATTGGTAATGTTAGCTGTCAAAGAAAACTTGGAACAACGAAAACAATCAAAAGGTCTGTATCATCCCCAGTTCCTTGCCCATCAGAATCCTCTACCATCCTGTACCTAATTCTTTGCCTCTTGAAGAACAAACCTTTCATTGACTGGAAAGTGACAGGGATGATGGAAGAATAAACTATTTGTTCCCTTTAAATCTAGTATGTTCACATCATGCTAGACAAACACCAGCTTTTATGTCCCCATAACTTGCCAATAAGCATGAGTGACTGGTTTTATTCTGTTTTATGGGGAAATTATTATGTTGATTGATCAATTTCAGTGATTGTTTACATATTGCCTTGTGAATCCATTGCAATAATTCTGATGCTGAAAATTGCTCTAGCATTACTCTGTGGTATTGATACAGCAATCAGATAGTGGATTCAAATTGCAAGTAGTTTAAAAAATGGCAAAATGAAGTGACTCTTAACAATTGAGGTGGGTGCTACAGGCCTTGATTGATACTGGAGTTTCTGGGGGACAAGAGCCTTTGTGGGCAGGATTTGAAGAAGTATTTTCCTATCAAAATTTATCTTTTTGTTAGGGAGGATCAATGAAAATTCAAAATCTAAACGTTTGAGATATTTTTTACTTGTCAATTGTGAAATCCTTGTACTCAAAAATAAAATGAAGGTGGTTAAAGATTATGTTTTTATTTTGTCTTGTTAGAAAATGCAATTAATTTGTGATTTTCTTTTTGTCTTCAGATAACAAGTCTTTGTCCGATAAAGAGAATCAGACCTCTGAAGGAAGTACGCAAGAGGAAGTGATTGGAGAAGGGGGTACAAGTGGGGAGTTTCCTGCTGAGAGTTCAGTGGTGTTTGCCACCCTGGAGGTGTGTCTGTGCTGCATCGTGCGTCACATTCCAGCCTTGAACCCATCTGCCGTCTCCACAGGCTTCCAGTGCCCCACCCACCTGACCAAGATGCGTCCAGAGGTGTCGGCCCTGATTGCCCGAGTCATCTCCATCATGGTGGAGTTGCTGGATCTCAGCTCTCCTGTGGGTGAGTGGCCCTAGCTGAGCTCAAGTAGAGTAGGAAATAGATCAAAGTACTACTGAACACTAAGGAAAGATATAGGTACTTTGAAGACAAAAAAATGAACCTTTACACAATATGTTTTGATTTTCAAGTTCATTCTGTTACCATACAATGAATTGGCACTCCACATCGTGAACAAACAAATTATGCTCTGACTTTCATGACCTCCTTAGCAAATTTTTCCATGATTTTTTTATCCATTTCTCTGTTAAATAGTCAGTTTTTTATAACTTTATAATTATTGAGTCGAACAACTATGCAGTAGTTTCTTTAGATAAGACAAATTTGTTCTTTGCTTTGCATGGTTTTTTTTAACTACATGTTGCATTAACCTAGCCAAACCAGTGGTCCTTCTTGGAGAGATTTACAGCATCGAGTAACTTATCCAACATTGCTGCTGCTGTCCCATCACAGGTGCAGTGACCATTCTGCCCACTATTCTGCACCTGGTGACCAGCATCCTGAAGGAGATGTGTGCCCGCGGCGCCGTGTCTAAGGCCACAATTGTGGTCCAGGCCAGCGTGGCCGTGCTGAAGAAGGTGTGTACTTACAAGCTGCTGGAGGAACAACAGCCACAACACACCCAGCAGCCTGAGGGGCAGGGGGAGGAAGGAGAGAGGGAGGCTGGGCAACCAACACTACAAAGCACAGTCCGTCAGGATTGGTCCCACTTGTTGCAGAGTGCTGTCTTCTCTATACTACAGTATGCCAACCCTAGTGAGTTTCATCTATCTAGCCTTTACCATCATCAAGACACTTTGCCGACAGGCTTATAATTTTGGAATTTCATGATTTTTTTTCAAACTGTGCTCAATAGTCTTACAATATAACACAACATGATTTACACATTGAGACGTTCATAACTTCTACTTATTTGGTTTTATTGTGTTTATCATGTTGTTCTAGATAAGTGAAGTTGCTCAGTGATGTAGTCTGCTAAAGTTTGAGTGATTGTCAATTTTGCCTTTCACAATAAAAGTGGAGAACAGGAGATGTGGCATTATTTGGGATTTTTTTTCTTCAATGAATTATATCCACAATTTGAAATAGTCTTTATGTTTTAATTGTCAATTTTTCCATGTCTGGGGAGAGAGCTTTGTTATTATTTAAAAAACATCAGATTCTGAACAAGTTGTATTGGCTGCTTGTGTTATGAATGTTTGTTGCCTGTAATGATAATACTGCACAAAAACCAGGGTGATCAGGATTTGATGTCTGCTGCCCATGTTACTTTTTTTTTTTTTTTCCCTGCATTTCAAAAATTTTGTTTTGTTATCCGTATCCCTTCATACTGCCTTAGCATTGTCGGGACCTCTGGATCAGAAGAAATGAAGACAGGCAGATGATCATTCCACCATGCATTTCAAAAATAACTTTGTGTAAATAGGTAGCCTACTGGCTCAGACTACATCACTAGCTTTGGAATTTGCTTTGTAGATCATTAACCTATCACAGAGTGCCAAAGTATGTGAGAGTTGTCCACATAACACCACAGAAACTGGGCTAATGAGGTAATGTCTAGATTAATGGGTGGCTAGATTCAAATGGAATCTGACACTATTTTTTTTCCTTTTTTTGTATGTCAGGTTCGAGTCATGCAGGCATGGATCTTGGTGTGCTAGTGACCTTGTTGTCCGTGTTCACCTCCAACTGCAGCAGGCTGGTGGTCGGCATCGACAAGCTGGTGGGACCCATACTGCACATCTACAAAGAGGCCTGGGACTCGGAGGAACTCTGTGTAAGTGATAGCTGTCCATTGATTGCAACTTTTTTATGGTGCGATGGTTCTTCTGTGTTGTCTTTGAGTATGGAATTTGTGTGTGTGTTTAGATTGAGAATAAAATATATCATTCAAGAAATGATATTCAACTTAAAGAGAAAATGCATGGTAACTTCAACAATTCATAAAATATTTTAGAGTAAAGGAGTGGTTAAGATTGAAAAGAGTATGAAAGTGAAAGGAAAGTGCCTGCATTGAAAGGAAGAACAGAGGAAAAAAACAATCCACACGTTTGGGTAGATCTGTCTCCATCATACATCTGTTGTCAACGCTGTCTTTTTTTCATTTTGAAATGAGTTAGAGATTACCAAAGAGAAGAAATCAGCACAAAACAATTTATGGGAGGATTTATACTTTGCAGTCACAGCTTAGTCTTTTTGGTTGTTATTTTTTGTTTTGTTTATGTTTTTGCTTTTGTTTTTTATTAAGGATAATGATTCACTGAACATTCATTTAGACAGAAGAGAAAGGTTAAACAGTGAATCTGCTGAATTTTTGAATGTTTATTTTATGTTCTTTTCCCATACAGCACCGACTTGATTGCATGCAGGCAGCCATGAGCATTCTATACCACGAGGACAAGACGGTCCCCGTCCCCTTCATCCACATGCTGGCGCCCAAAGTGGTGGAGCACTTGAATGCCACCTGCAGCCCCTTGCGTTTATGGACGGCAGAGGAAGCCCAGCTCTTGAACCTAGAGCTGGAGTTTATGAGCAAGCTTGTCGCCATGGCACAGGATGACAAGAGTAAGTCTGTCCATGTCTTAAAGGAAATTTCCCCCGTTTCCAGTTTCTCTTTTCTTTTCTTTTCTTTTCTTTTTCTTTCTTTCTTTTTTCTTTTTCTTTTTCTTTTTCTTATTTTTGATGTTGTTGTTGTGATAAAGCACATAGAGCATTATTTAAATATGGGCTATAGAAATTAATATTTACATTTACAATATTTACATTTCCTTAATGTAGAGTAGTCTTTAAAGCAAGGGTAGGCATCATTTTTATTCCTGACAAGACTTTAGCTTATGGTGTCCAGAAGAAAAGAAAAAAAATAGCCGTCAAGATTAATCATATCACTTGTCATTTACTTGGCAAAGCTGTTTGTTATGGTCAATTTCAGATGTGTTACAAAATTCTTTCATCGGTGTTGACTTTTTTTTTTTAACTCCCCTTTTTCATTTCAGGAGCAACCATGCTAGTTTTGTACGTCCCCATCCTGGTTGCTTTGTTATTAGACGATAGTTCAGCCCCCCAGGCCACAGACCAGTGTAAGGCCCTCAGCAACCGCTCGTTAGAGAGACTTACTGAGATAGGCCGTCTTTACCCCGACCACTTCAGGACTGTGATGGGTATGTCTGCCAGTCTCAAGCCACGTCTAGAAGCTGCTGTCAGGTTGAAGCAACGCGTGGAAGCCACTCTGAAAGCCCAAGCTGCTGCAAAAGCCCCCACACAGCCTGCCAAGCCGACCATCACTCTAAAGACAAATTTCAGCAATTTCAAGACTTAGTTGGAGAGTGTTGAATAGAATGCATTTACAATTCTGTTGAGTTTTTTTTTTTGTTTTTTTTTTTGACTCGGCGTGATATTTATGTCATATTTATTATTCGTTTTAAAGTATGTTGTCAGTTTTAGGTGTCACAAGTTATGCATATATGAATATGAATATGATTACTGTTGTCTAAACTAAGCATTGTGGAAGTCTATAAGGATGTAATTTATTATGCTAAGCAAGTGTCGTGTTGGTGCTCTCTTGGAGTGTTGTGTTGTGCAAGATTTTATCTGTATTTTATTTGTAAAACTTGAATGGTGACAAAGAAATGAAAGAGGTTTATTTAGACAGAGAAGCAGCTCTTGCTGTACTTTATACTCTGAACACATATTATCATTTAAACCAATGGCAATAACCCAAGAACCTCAAACTTTTTACCAAGTGCATCTGTGGGATGAGATTTTATTTTCTGCAAATGAGAATTTTTAAGCTGATCAAATGAAAACACTGTTTACAACTTTAACGGACATATTGCTCAAAGAGATTTGTATGGTAGAACTTCTTGCACAAACAAATCACATCCAAAGACCTCGAGAAAGAAGTAATAAAGATACGCTTAGCTCATCAGAATTACTTCTTTTTTATCAGATCTCTAATGTGATCAGTCTTACTAGCACCAAAGACTATAAAATTAACATTTTTTTTCTTTTTTTCATTTGCTTTAAAGGTTGTTAGGCTAGAAGGCGGTACAGCACAAGATTCATAAGTATATGGACAAAATCTTGAGTTTTACCAATTAAGAGTAGGAATTAATCTTTCGAAATGGCAAAGTATTCTCAAATATTCTCCTGGTAGGATATGAGTATCATATAGATTTACTTCCAGTTTGAAGTAATGGTGAGGGGCAGATACCTTTAATCAAAGATTGTGAAAATAGTTGTATGAATACAGTGTCAATAGGACACGATGAAGCCAAAGATTAAGGTAAATAAATTTTAAAACGGAGGTCGATTGTTTGGGGCTATTTATTTTCTTTGTTTTCTTTATTTATTTACCTTTGTCTATGTTTTCTTTATTTATTTACCTTTGTCTATGGCTTTGTCTTGTCCTATCAACATCATACTCATACAACCATTTTCACAATGTACGTCCAATATGTGCACTTCTATCCTATCTGAAACAGCAAGTGCTCTAATCAGTCAGTTTTGAAGGTTGTCATTCCTGCAAATGCATTTGGGCTTAGTTTGAACTTGGGTAAACTCTGTGTAATATTTGTCTCTAATTCTGTAAATTAGTCACACATTTTATGCATCTGTTGATGAAACATTCATGAAAAACCATTCTCACACAACTTCAAATAAAAATACGCAAAAGTGCAAAACAGTTGTACATTGTTCTAGTTTTATTTTTGTACTTTCCTGAAAAGTATTCTTTTGAAACATTGCTCTGAACCTTACCTTTGGGAGTCTGTTATGAAATCAAATTTCCTATCTTATTTCCTTTATTCAATATAGAGGTCCTAAAAGTACTGAGTATAGTCTTAAAATTGATTCCTTAATGCCCCATCCTATCAAGGCTGTTTGCCTGATTACTGAAGCTGTCGTCTAACTTATTTCCCTTTTTTTGTGTCCTGTTTTTTGTTATCTTGTGGTTTCAGTGACCATCCCCTATTTCTTGTCTATCAGTTCATAACTCCAAAATCAACAGAAAATAGTATAGGCACAGTGCCGAGGTGAGTTAAAAAAAAAAAAAAAAGAAGAAAAAAACAGAAGTTGTCAGAGGAGGGAATCGACCCAAGGACCTGCCACAGCACCCATTCGCCTGGCCACTGCCAGGACAGTGGGCCTCCCACTGAGCCATCCGCCACACACTTACATTATGAAGGTATTCACATCCATGATGCATGGTGACACTTCAGGCATTGCGTCTTATGCAACGTGATCACGTGGGTCTTATGCTAAGAGTAGAGTGGACGCCGACCAGCGTGGACTGGACATGGCACGGAGAGACGTCTTTTTTGACACCAAAGGATTTTTTTTTTTTTTCGCTACAAACATGCCGCTTGAGTCGCGTCGTTGAGGACTACTAACACTAACAGCATTGTCCTTTCTTTCTTTCTTTCTTTATCTTTACCTTTAGTACCTTTCGGTGTAAGGTTTAGCATTGTCCCTGATTTGTAAATAAAATATTTGGCCGTCAATAGGATGCTCTCCTGCAGGGTCAAGGTGACCTACCTCTGGCAACCATCTGAGGAATTGAGATTGGAGGCGTCCTGCAGGGTCAAGGTGACCTACCTCTGGCAACCATCTGAGGAATTGAGATTGGAGGCGTCCTGCAGGGTCAAGGT
>JBCIKM010208255.1:0-12685 GCA_039654465.1 Melibe viridis | reverse complement strand
GATCTTTAAACCCCCTTTGTGTACAAAAGTACTCAGTACGTTTAACTTGTGACCCTACAGTCATGTACCAAAAGGCAGGAAATAAGGGATGACCACTGTAACCTAAACAAGACAACAAAAACGACTCAGGATAGAAAGGAGTAGGGGAAAAAGTAAGACAAAAAGCTTCAGTGAAAGAAAAAAAAAAACAGAAGTAGAAGAGGTACCAAGGACGCCTCCAACCTCAATTCTTCAGTGGACAGACCACGTTAAATAATTGATGAAGTAAAAAGAAATTTTAAGAAAAAAATACAACAAAGCAATTTTTAGTCCTTAAATTCCAAACAAAATGAATAATGATATAATAACAATAATAATAATAATAACGACAGAAATGGCGGAACGGTCTTAGAACAGGAGCTAGTGATAATAATAAAGATGATGATGATAATCTATTTTAATAACTGTAGCACCATGTAACCCAATTTTGTGAAACATTGAAGGTTCTGCAACTGGACCTTAAAACAATCAGTTCTGCTAATAACAGTATTGATTATAACAACAACAATAAAAATAATATCAATAATAATAAACTTATTCATCCCAAGAGAAACAGTTGGGCAAATGTGGATATATGCAAATATGATTCACTGGTAATGAACGAATGAATAAATGATTTATTAAAAAAGAAAATTTATGGACAAGGGGGTAAGTATGAGTTGTATAAATAAACAATAGCTCGTATGAATGTTAAGTAATTCATGTAAAGATTTGTGGATCTTCCTTTACAAGTAGCATGCTCTCTTCTCTTCACACACACACTCACTCTGTCTCTCTAAATTATCTGTCCATCTCCCCTCATATCCCTCTTCCCTCAATCCATTCTCTCTCTCTCTCTCTCTCTCCATCCCTCTTCCTCAATAACTCTTTCACTCTCTCGTCAGTCATTTATCTGTCTGTCTCTATGTCTGTATTTCACATATAAACACATACATTCACATAATGATAAATTAATAATCATATAGCAACATGATAAATTAATAATCATATAGCAACACTAGCAACGATAAACACATCTGGCAACTTGCAAATATTTCAGAGATATGAATAAATTAAACTCGACATGTATATCTCTTTTGCTTCTATACACAGAAACCACCATACCACAAGCATTTTACAATTCCATATCCCTGGATGACAACAAACATGAATATGCATAACACTTTGACGATACAAAAAGGATGTTAGGCATGTTACAATTTTCCAGACAGACACAAGAGTGTCTGATATTCAACCAAAGGGACCTCCAAATTTTACATCTATTTCCAAAAGGATGAGGTTAGTTTGGTTAAGAGCCTTACCCAAGGACACAATGTCAATGGCAAATGTTTTTTTTTATTTTTTTTTTTATATCTAATCCAATGGCGTAGCCTGGAAATGATCTGATGACCTAGACACCAGTCATGGCCCCTGCAATCTCTTGTCCCTGGCTTCTTCAAATCCTTATTTAGCAAATTCAGTAAACCACTCAGCTATCGATGCCACAAAAGACAAATCATTTTCAAAGTAGTTCTTCAAACCAGAAGGGGTGACACCTATGACTTACCACCCATACTGTGTCCATTTGTATTACCTATATATAGCTTCCAATTGGAAAAATGATAAAATAAATTCTCAACATACTGAACGGCCCACTAACGGTGCAAGACTCCTGTAACTTCAACATGTAACAGTGTAACTTATAAGACTTTTGCAGCAAAGCGACAAATTGTTGGTTTATATTAGGGCACCATGACATGCGAGAGTCATCATAGAGGCATCCATCCAAGAGGAAAGTAAGATGAAAAAAGTTAGTTTAAAGAGCAGACATTACTCTGAGCCTGTCAAAGACACCTGGACAGACAGACTTTGTATAAGGCAAGCATATATCTATCAAAGCCATTTCATGGGGAGATGCTTTACATGAAAAGAACCCACAAAACAAACCCTTTTCTCCCACAAATGAACAAACACACAGAGAGACAATAGCACAACAGGCAGAAATATAATAACTATCAAAAAACCTGTGGCTGGATTGTGAATTATAAAAAACCTGCATAGCAATATGTTCATCTTTCTTGCAACAGTTAATCCTTCAATAAATATGATGGGTAATTCAGTCAATATATTTTTATTTTAGTTGGATACCGATATTTAAGTTGTACATTTAAAAAAGACTCGTATGGGTGCGTGTTTGAGTATGCCTCTATGGCTGTATGCTTGTATATTTGTGGGAAAATTTTCTTCATTATAAATAAAGCATGTTTGGAGAATGTAGGCAATTCCAGCCTTTAAATGCTTGGGTGCAATATAAAAAGTAAAATTAGAAATAAAGCCAACGTTTTGACATGAAATCATTGAGAGACACAATCAAGGTATAAAAGAAAAGTAAATCAATTTTTAAAATCTAAAAGTATCATTCATAATAAGTAAGCAAAGTAAGCATTAATTGGAAAAGTTCCTCATCAATGGCATTTTTGAAAGAGTTGGTGGATGTTGAATTTTTTGTATCAAACTTAAAACTATTCCAATGTGTCACCATTCTTTGAATAAGAGTATTTTGTCTTGTATAGGAACAACATCTGGATATTTCAAATGGATATGTAACCAAATGGAAAATTGACACTATTTGAGAACAGCAAAGACATACTATTATCACAATTACTGTTTAAAACACAATAAAATGAAAGAAAAGTTATTCTAAATAAACACAAAACAACTCTTCTTATCCAGAAGAAAAGAAATATTTGAGCCATGAGTGCTTCACTCGCTCCAACAAGCCAGGTGAGTTCCCAACATTCTTTTGGGCATTGTCCAGTTTGTTTTCTTCCAGCTCTTGATCGACTGGTAGCGGAGTGTAAGGAATCAAACCAAGAGGAACTTTTCCCTCTATCTTCTTCTCATCCATCAGGGTGACAAATCGATTGAAGGCTTCCCACATACCTTCCCCCGTCACCACACTGCAGGGCATCACAAACAGTGCTGTCAAAGTAGGGAGAAACAAAAATTAAAATCCAATGAAAAGGTAAAGTTTTACCATAAAAAAGATCTGGAGTTGATAATTAATTGGTATTGAATTTTTAAAAGATTTTGAGGCCAAATCAATAAGTAAGTGGCTGTTAATAGAGGTGTTATGTGGTGAACCAGATTAAATTCTGACAAGTCTAAATTTTGAAGTGAAAAGAGGGTACTGTCAAATGGTATTAAGTTGGCCACTCGGCTGGGTAGAGATTTTCCATGAAATGCACTCGAGGAATATCAATATAAATTATTTTGGCTCATTTTAAATGAGTACTTCAACATTCTAGACTATCATACAGATGAACTAACCCATCTTTAAGCCTCAACCACATATCTACTAAGACAAAATATGTGGTCTTGAAAAAAAAAGAAAGAGAAGAAAAAAGAAAAGGCAATTCAAAGAAAAGAATCAAGTGCTTACACATGCCAAAGCCTATGGTGCACTTGTCCTTGACCTTGGCCTCCAGCTCCTCCACACTTAGAGCGCCCTCTAGGTCCTGCTTATTAGCCAGAACCATCACCACCCGATTGGCCAGCTCCTCTACCTGTAAGAATAATCCTGTGGTTGTTAGCATGTGTTTAAGTGCGCTGGATGTCACTGCATTATCATTATCATTATGTTCTTTAATTGTAATGTTCCTTTTGCACCAAGAGCCTTTGCATAAAGAGGGAATATGGTTTTTTTCTGGTATGGTACAAGCACTATGCACTATTATTATCATTATTATTATTTTTATGGTTATTATCATGACCACATGATACAATTTGAATTCAATGACACTTCTCTATTCACAAAGCCCACCTGCAAAACAAAGTTGCTGAGTTCCTCCAGGGCATCGTCTAACCTCTCTTTGTCAAAGCTGTCAATCATGTAGATCAAACCATGCGAGTTTGGGTAATAGTGGCGATACAATGGTCTCTGGAAGGAGAAATAAGACCAAAAAAACCATCAAATGAGACAAGTCAGCAATGTCTTTCACAGATCGCGTAAATGATCTATCAAACACAAAAAGTATTCTGACAGTAGAGTTTTTTCTTTACATTTACTGTACAGACATCTGAAGTGCAGCATATTTATGTTTATTAACTCTTTTTCTGATAAAGAGGCAATAGCTTAGCAGGAGCCAATTTCACAAACTACCGATACATAGAGATACGCTGATAGTTCTTTTTTTGTCTTTGCACTCATATGATACCTACACATTTTAAACATTTTTACAGAATGAAAAAAGTACATTATTTCCCCAAAGAAAAGGGCTTTTTTTATTTTATCAATTTTTTTTCTGACAGCCATAACAGCAATAACTTCGGCACAATCATACAATGTAGTTTAGCATCATTATTTAGCATATTCAATATTCCAATGATATGTAGTTTTATAATATATCAGAGACAATTATTTTATACTTAAGAGCACCAAGAACTTGAAAACTTAATTTTGACAAAAATCAAAAAATAAATTTGGCAAAAAGTTGATATAAACTTGGCACAAAAAGAATTAAACACTGATTAGTTGTCAATCTATCATACAAGTTAAACACTTTCCAAGATCACATTTAAAATAAAATCCTCATTCTGAGACCATCCTTGAACAGTTTGTTTTTCAAAATTTTCCTCATGTCCTATGGCATTTGAGGCATGCATGCTGGACTGTTTTAGACCAAGTGACCTCGGAATGTTCTCAGACTTGCCCTTTGTTTAAGTGCATGCTCTGAAAGCCTTCAAGGTGGTACTAGCTTTATAAAGGATACAGAGAATTGATATCACCAGAGAGAACATAACCTCAACTTAATATTGATTCATCCTACTTTTGTCGATACCCTCATTAACAATTCAATACAGTAGAATTTGGATATAGTCACTCGGGTGAAGTGAACTCTCGCTTGAAGCCAACACATGGCAGCGGTCCTATCTTTTCCCTTCTTTATCTTAGCATTTTTGTTTCTGATAAAGTTAGCAACCTTGGCGTGAAACTCATTTTAAGCCAACACTAAGGGAGAGAATGAGGTGGTAAAATCACTGGAAAAGAAACAGTGAGATAAAGTTTCGCTTACCTCTCTTGATTTTCAAGCATGCAATTTGACATACAACAAAGGCTAGGCTATTCAAACACGACCTGGTCACTTGACCCGACTAAACGAGGGGAGGGGGTAAAATTGGTGCAACTGATGTGCATGAAGCATACTAGAAGAGAAAATCACATTCCACTTCTCCATGATCTGTTATATTACCACGTTTATTTTGCTTCACCAGTTTCAAGTCGGGCCTTAGTAAAGTGCCCACCCAACACATCAACCTTGTCCCCCTTGGCGCATGATTTTTCTCACTGTGCTGCTGCAGTAGTCATAGTGTTCATCCTCATGTTAAAACAAGCAAACAAAAAAAAAGAAAACAACAACCCCCCCAAAAAAAAACCAAAACAAAACAAAGCAAAAACGAAAACACAATGCACTTTACCCAAATTTCACGATCTCCAGGTAAAAATTGCAAACTTACGAACAAACATCCCATAAAAGCAACAAGAGCCATAATTTTCAATCAAGGGTGTACGTCCTTGCAAATTGATACAGTCAACCTTGTTAAAGTCAACAATTTCTCTCGGTCCTGACATGTTGACTTTACCCGGATTCCACTGCAATTGCAAACAATACCGCACTTGTCACATCTCCCGAGTGATACATTATCATTATCTGTGTGTTTCATCATTACTTATTTCTTCTCATAAAAATGAAGCACTATTCAGCCACTCACAACTTTGTCTCTCCCTCCAAGATCCCATCCTACAATCTCAAATCCGTCCACTTGAAGAGTTTCCACATTGAAACCTGCAGAAGAAAAAATTCAGCAAAAAGTTTTTGGGATTGTGTTATTATCACAGTCACTCAATTAAACAATAAATAAAAAAAAAGGGTGAAGTTTTCAGCTTTTATAAAAGATAAACTTTAAAAGGAAGACCCACAATTAAATACAATTTTCTTGATGTAGAAAAGGGTACACAGTAAAAAAAAAGCCAGTTAAAGTTTCCATTATAAAGCAAAATTAACATGAATATTTTTACCTATGGTTGGAATTGTGGTCACCACTTCGCCCAGCTTCAACCTGTAAAGGAAACTTGTTTTTCCAGAGGCATCTAATCCTGAAAAATAATTGGAACCACATAAATTGAAGCTAACTCAACAAAACTATGCTCTCTCTCTCTCTCTCTCACACACACACAATTTTGTAAACTTTGATCATGAGAAGTAGGTAAATTTTTTTGGAAAGACAGAAGATTAAGACATACAATCATCTTCAAACTTAATAAGTTGCTGAATGAAAAGAGGCATGTTGATATATATGTGTGGTGGTTTGCTATGACCGCAGAGTTGATACAAATTATTATGACAAGCTCAGGTAGCGAAGAGTCTACCTTCTGGCTGATCAGGTTGGCAAAATAAAAGGATACCAAAACAAAACACTCATTTAACAAAATGACGAAAAAAGTATAGTATTATGATTAATCTATACAACAGAAGTCTCCACATGGCATCAGCAGATGACCTCAAGTGGCTCTCAGAACTGGCCCAGGACAGGGACAAGTGGGGAGAGCTGGTGGCTGAAATAACAAAAGCTGCCTAGGCGTCCTTATCGGATGACTGGGATGCGGGAGGCTAATTGATTGATTGATTGATTGATATAACTAAAAGCAAGATTCTGTCTGTCTGTTCACTTTGTGTTTCTAAATTGTGCCATGGATAAAATTTCACACATGTGTTCCTCATAACCCCAGAAAGGTCAAGTTTTCAAATTTGTGTAATATTTTTGTTCATATGTTTCTCCTCCCAGGCAATGCTGAGTACTCTGATAGTTGTAATATTTATCAAACGAGGGGTTCCACTAACAAGGATTTTAGGCCCATAAAAGTAAATTTCAATCAGGGTGTATTTAATAAAAAATCACACGAAGCCTATCAACCTATAACTGAGATATCTAGATCTATCATAAGCCAACATGAATTGAGAACAAGCTGCAAATAGGTACACAGTTGAATGTAATCAAACATTATAGTTATTAAAATACTAATATAGAGATTTTATAACGATAAAAAAAAAGAAAATAATCCCGGAAAAAAAAATAAAGCAAAAAGGTTCACTGATTATCTCTCTTACCTTGAATGAGGAATCTCATTGGTTTTTTCCGACTGCAAGTTCCTCCCATTTTGAGAAAATTTAGGGCTATGTCTTGTAATTTTTTCTCGTGTTTTCCTCCACGTCAAGGCGTCAATTTCTAAGGTTGACAATAAATTGATGCGAATGAAAAGCATAGACACAACAGCCAGTTATAGTGGTTACGGAATTGAACTCTTAAGATTGACGCAAGGGCGAGGCTACCTAAAACAGTGCCCTGAGTAAGCGTAAACAATGAACAGGATGTTGCATGTGGGGTTCAAAGTTCAAAAAGTATCGTAAGCTAGTAGTTGACTACGTGCAGAATTAGTAATCGTTATAAATTACTCTTTCATTTTTATCAATGTTTATCACTGATGAGTTTAAAAATTATTGTTTAACAAATATCTGACCTTTTCAACAAAACAAAAAAACCCCCAAGAAACAAAACAAACGAATTGAAAAACCCAGCCATTTCTTCAAAGTATGTTGAATCAAATTTTAAGTCCCACAAGACAAAAAGGTGTTGGTATTGGGAATAAAGGTGTAAACAAGTATTTTCTATTTTTATCTCCACACCCCTTTCGCCAACGTGGATCCTGAAAGCTGGAGGTGAGCACGCCAGTCCCGGATGTCAGAAGTAACACTTGACAACACTCCACTCCAATTGTTGAAAATTATTTATTACTTTTTATGATAAATTTAAAGAGCTGTTTTAGAAGATGTACATGACGTAGGATAAGGTGAAAGATCAGAAAGTGTAAGCTACATGTAGTTTGTTTACTGTTGTCAAGTGAAACTCGTTTTAAGAGTAGTCTCCCTTCTATGTTTAAGTTTAACAAATAATTAAAATCCAGGCATCATTCATTTATTGATTCCGGGAGCTTCAAACATTCAGTAGAAGCACTGGGTATTCTACGTGGGGAAGTATTTCTCTTGGCCTTGGTAATGTAAACCGTCCCATCGTGTTTGGAATTGAACATTGTGTATCCTGAGCTACAAAAGTAACTTTAAAAAGTTTGAGTGCTCACAACTGGAAAACAAAACCATTAGCTTTAATACAATTGGCTCCAAAGGAAAGCTGTGTTCATGTAACCTTTGTTATACTCAGTCTCATTGGGTCAGTCGATATAATAACTGAAGAAGAAGAAGAAGAAGAAGAACCTGGATGATACCTTCATTCCCAAAATCAGTGTGAGTAGAAAAGACTAAAAAACTAATCATACACAAATAAAAGAATCTTAAAAGGACAGTTTGGTGTTGTGCAGTTCATTTCATCAATGCACCATGAGTGAAAAGACACCAGTGACATATGCAGAAGCAAATAAGCTTAGATTTTTAAAAGCTAAGTCTTCAACATTAACATGTGAGCAATCTGTTCAAATGTGTTATTGGTGGTTAAAATCTTGCCAGAGCTTGATTAGGCACAAGGAAATCAAACCATAGGCATTTTAAAAAATCATGCCCCTGTAGTGATTAATGCAGGGTCGCAGTATAAAATTTGATTACAAAAATATGCTGTGACTCATGTGGTTTGGGATCTACCACGCAAAAACGGACACTGAAAAGTCTGCTGGTGATTATGACCCAAACATGCAGAGAAACAAACAGAAGTGACCAACATTAAACTTTTGTTTCTGCAAATGACAACTGATGTAAAATGTCTTTTGAATTGCCTGAAAAAGGACAATAAAGATTTGTATTATTATTATTATTATTATTATTATTAATAATAAAACACTGTTGTGATTCTTGCCTGCTTAAATATTCTGTCTGAATCATTATCTTCTTGACTTGATTTCATTGATTGTTATTGAATTTAAAAAAAGAAAAAAAATGTTTCACTTTAAAACAACTCAGCTTGTGTCAAAAATTAGTTAATGCAGTTCAAGATATTCAGATTTGTGCTCCAATTTTCATGATCTATTTTTTAATCTGTTGTCATATATGGTCTATGACGATGACTGTATGTAATGCTTGTATTTATTTATATGTAATGATCCATTTATAAAGCGCCAAATCCACACAAATCACCCTGTGGTAAATCAGCTCATTGGTCTTTCTCAATGAGCAGATACCACCAAAGGCAACAGCAACTATTGTTTGACTTAAGACCGAGTAATACTCCTTCTGTATTGCTCATTACGCCACGCAAGATTGGGCACAGTAGACTGATCATCTGCCTGTCTTCATTTCTTACAATCCAGACACTCCTAAGACGGTATGAAGAGATAAGGATAACAAAACAACAAAACAAATCCACAGAGCATGCTTCAAAGCATGAATGAATGAATGAATGACGGCCTGATTAGCATAAAAAGGGCAGCTTCATGCTACAAAGTCTGCATTTAGGCGAACCTGAGAAGGCCTTTGTCGTAGGCCTTATGATAAAATTTTGTGAAGTCTATTAACATCATGATCAACTGAAATTCTTTATTCAGCTTTTGCCATGCTTCTAGTCTCAAAGAACTGTGAGGATGGGAGGCGCCTGCAGTCGGAAAAAGCCATGGAGATTTTTATTGGAAGGTGAGCAGTAAGAATCATATGCATTTCTGATTTTGAAACTAAAATTCTTCATTGCCAATATTCAAGACAAAAATTATGATATGCTGGTTTTCTTAATAATGCTTGTTAACACAATAGATTAGGGGATAGATTATTCCCTTGAAATCTTTGTTATTTGTTTCAGATGAGACAGTTAGAATTGCCATTAATTTTTCCTTAAGAGAATATTCCAACTTTACATCAAATAACAAATATGATCCCTAATCAAACTCACCTCAAAACCCCAACCTTTTTTTTTTTGTTTGTTTGTTTTTTATATTGCCCCGTCAGGCATAAAGAATGGCAAATAATCTCAACAAGCTATTAAAATAGCCTTTTTATGGGTTGTCTTCCATTTAAAACTACAACTATGACAAAGACCTCAGAAGACTTAAGTCGTATTACAACATCAAGCTCAAAACAGAAAATGAACTATGGGCAGTGGATAGAGAGAGACAGAGAGAATTCATCAACAGAATAAACAAACCAGCCAAAGTGTCCCAGTCTGTTGATTAGGAAATGAACGGCACTAAGTCAGGATTGTCAATGACAAGCTCAGTTATCTCTTTCCAGGCATGGATACAAGAGGAAAGGACATCTTGATGCTTGCACTGATGCACTTTCATGATGAATATAAAAGTATCCTCCCTTCCAAATCCCCCGGTATCTCTGGCGAGATTGAAACTCTCTGCAGGGATGATTTCCACATCTACGGATGGGATATTGGAGGGAGGTGCCTGTATGTAAGTAGCCGAGGGCTTAGATATTGACATGCATCAGCCTGGATAATGATGCATGATAAAGGCAAATATGACGATGATGATGATGATGATGATGATGATGATGGTAATGGTGAGGATGAAGATGATGATAATGATGATTGATGATGATGATGAAGATGGTGATGTTGAGGATGATGGTGGTGGTGGTGATGATGATGATGAGGATTATGTTGATGATGATGATGAGGAGGAGAAGGATTGTGATGATGATGATGATGATGATGATGGTGATGATGATGATGATAAGGAGGAGAATAATGTATGGATATAGAAAATCTAGTTAAATCTTTGAAAATCATTTTAATCCGTCTAAGAAGCAAAGTTTTTCTTCCTCTTTTTATTATTCCATCTCCTCAGATAAGTTTAAGGGTATGATCTGAGAATGATTGTGAGTCAAGTTTTCATGTAAATTAAATGACACAACCATGGCATATTGATTATCATAGAGGAAAGTTTTAATCTTGGCTATCGCGATGTAAGAAATGTATAATATATCATATTAAAGCTATTTTGTTTTGCATTTATTTCATTACAGAGGTCTCTGTATCGTCAGTACTACCCCACCACAGACGGAGTGATATTCATGATCAACCCCGCTCACACAGAGATACTGGACGCAGCCATGGATGAGTTGAAATGCAATGTCCTGCAGGTAAATGGAGACAGTGCATGCCAATTTCTCTCTGTGTCTAACTGAAGAATGTGACGCCTGTGAAGCTGGTTTTGGTACCTACAGGCTACAGGGTGGTCCAGAAGGAACTGACACATTTGTTTTTCAAATAACTCGGTGAAATGATAAGCTAGAAATTTTAAGATTTGAACAAATGAATTTCATTTGAAAGGAATTTGTTTGACATTGCTTTCAAATGGAAACTCAAAGTCAAGTGTAACAACATGTTGTAAGTGAGATTTAAAAAAATGTACTCATTTTGAACAATTCACAAAAACTTACAAAAGTTAGACAACACATTAAAAAAAAAATTAACAGTACTTGATGGTGGAATATAACACCCAGATAATGTTGTGAAATTGTTGTCGAACTTTAGATTTTTTGCATCATGTGATTCGTTCCAATTGAGTACATTTTTAAAATTTTTTCTCACAATGTCTTACTTTTGAGTTCCTGTTTGAAAGTTAAATCAAACACCTTTTATATGAACAATATTTCCTCGGAATTTCAAATTTCAAGCTCATCATTTTACTGAGTTATTTGAAAAAAAAATGTGTCATTTATTTGTTTGGGGAGCACCCTGTACCAAGTGCTAAGTCCCTCCCTAGTCTATTGCACATTGAACTGCCACTGATCCCCATGTTGTTTGTCGTATCGTAGGCCTAGTCCCAGTCTGTTGCTTCATCTCATGATGTTTGTCTTTTGTTTAGGTCTCCTTTTGTATAGTTTCTTCCTGTGTCAGTTTTAGTCTGCCTCTCTGCCTCTTGCTTAATATTAATAGTTAAGTAGCATTTGCGTAGAAAAAGTTTCGTATTTAATTCATTCATGATAATATGATCGAATTACCTTTTTCTTCTGTTGTGTATCATTTGGGTTACCTCTTTTGTTCCCAATCTTTTCATCCATTTCCTTTTTTTTTTATCCAGCTAATAGACTTGTCCCCTTTAAGCTTTTACCTGGAAATCCCCAGCATCTATTTTCACAAAGGGGGGCAACTGCTCCAAAAGCATTATTGCTGATCATACTTTTTTTACACTGAAAATGGTCCGTAAAACTTGTTCATTTGGTTTAAGTAGAAAAATGCTTGAGGTAAGAAATGCAACTTGGTTTAAGGCCACCATTGCTGCTTGTGATTTAGTTCAATTCAATACCATTCAATGATACTTCAATCTGGTCTCTTAAAAAAACAATAAGACGAACAGATTTGCCCCCCTTTAAATAAATAAATGCTGGGGGAAACCAGCTTGCAGCTTAGAGTTAGAGGGGACAGAACTATTATGCTTTGTAATTCCTAAAGTGCTTATGTAGGCTACTGGTAATGGTGTCGGCCTTCCCCAGCTCGCCGGGGGAGGGGGAGCGAGGCCGAACGCCTGTAGGCCCACTCCCCTACTGTTTGATACCTTCCGGGCCCCTGCCTCGGGACCCCCGGTGGCCGACGTCAAACCATTCCAGACCGCCGTCTGGTGAGGCAACCCACCGCGGTAATGGCAACTAAAATCAAATGG
>JBCIKM010208254.1:0-18783 GCA_039654465.1 Melibe viridis | reverse complement strand
CAGAACTTTTAGAGCACAGCGTTAATATATTAAGCCCTTAAAAACCCTATACAACTTCCCATTTGCCCACATGCTCAGTTCTCAGAACTTTTAGAGCACAGCGTTAATATATTAAGCCCTTAAAAACCCTATACAACTTCCCATTTGCCCACATGCTCAATTCTGCAAACTTTAAGAGCATAGCATTAACATATCAAGTCCCTCCAAACCCTATTCTAATCAAAACAAAAAAAAAAGCATGGCAGCACCTTTCCTCTTCATCTAGACTATATTTTCTGGCCCAAAGACCTTCTTCTTCTTTGCCAACCCATAGTGTTGCAAGATGGCCAGGAAATATGCATCCCAATTGCTCTTGTTTTTACTATAAAGGTTTAGGTATATACCAAACACAACCACCAAGCCTGACCAAATATACCTGTTGAAATAAAAAGAGAAAAAGAACAAAAAAAAAAAAAGAGTCAATTCAAAGCAACACTTGAGAATAAAAACAGTAAAATTTAGCATGGCCCCAGTTCTGCTGTGTTCTGTCTCCACTATTCTATGCTTTAAATCTATGGTATAAATGGACGCACTGATATGATTTTCATCACGATAGTTGAAGCCTTAACGAGTAGATGGTAACAACCAAGTTTTTAAATTCCTCTGGGCAGTTAATGAAAGAGCTTTGACTTAAGTTATGAGATTGGGAAGAACCTTTTATTTTGACAAATGAAAAAACAACTTATTATGGAAATCTGTAGTGAAGAATGATACTGCATAAGATTTTTCAATTTAATTATATTAATAGACCTTTCTGAAAAAAAAATGATAAACTGCTGTGAAGGTGATTTAAAACAACATTTTTTGTTAAGAGAAAAATACCAAATATTGAATAAAATCTAGGACGGAATAAATTCACTCCCTGAATAAGGATAAGCTGTGAATGGTTTATTGGAAAGAGATAATGACAGAGATAGAAATTAAAGTCGTCTATAAATGTCTAATCTACTTACTGTGAAGTGAAAGGTTTTGTGAAGAAAAGAAATGATAAGATGATTGTAACTGCTTTCCTACATGTGGTCACTGCAAAATCAAAACAAGCAAAGTATTCATAAAATTTTGTCAAAATTTTCATCACATTGTTAACTTAAAGAGTTCATGATAACAGCAAAAGTTCCAGCCAACAATTTTATATCATTCTTTTCATATTGGATCGACCCATTTCTTTGGACCATCAGTACAGTTAAATAAAGAGTAGCTCGTTCTATATCATGGTATATCAATTCAAAAATGATTTTAAACCTCCCATTAAAATAAAGAATGAAAAAAATCATTTGTAGCTTTCAAAAGCCATCTTTCGCATTTATAAAAACTTGTCACCGCTCAACCATCTTTGAGATATCTCTTTCTTACTCTCACAAATAATAGCTTATACTTTAAAGACAAATTTCGTGTAGAAAAAAAAAATAAAAAAATAATATTCAAAGACAAATGATCAATGAAGCACCTCACCTGTGACAGCTATAAGAGCTCCAAAAGACTTGACCATGGTTAATACCACATATAGGCCAAGATAGCCGGCCAAAGAGAAGATCACTGCATAACCATAAGTCTCTGTTGTATACTGGAGAAAAAGAAAGGAAAACCTTCATTTCACTTCGCTAGTAATTTAAGTCTGAGAGTAGAGACAGAGAAAAGCTGAAAAGAGAAAATAAAAAGCAGACACAGAAAAATTCAAATACGATTGTCCCCCTAAAAATGCTTGGTGCATGAGTGATAGAGCATTGTGCAAACTGCCAAACTGTGCAATGAGCCAAGTTTGAAAGGGCATTTGAATTTTAATGCTTCATTCTATATCGTTATCTGTTCTGTACAAGTCTGCATATTCTATGGTAAATATGGGTTCAAAAAGAGTGTGAATATAACCAGGCACATACAGTCCCCATCTTCCTCACACAAACTGATTGTGTCATGACAGTTGATGAGTTAATGTGTTGTGAAAATAAGCTAAGAAATTGCAAAATTCAAGATGCACTTATGAGTTTGAAGTTCTGGGTGAATTTTGCAAAGTGAGGCCAGCTTGGGTTGCAATTTAGAGAGTCACTTTGAAAGAAAATTTGTTCCATCGGAAACTCAAGCAATTGGGCAGTTTACCAGTATGCAATTAAGCATTGACATTTTGATTCTCAATTTAGAAAATTTGTCTTAAATACTTCTAAAAATTTTATTGAAACTCTATAATTTCTTAGTCTAAAAATTCAGTCTTTAGTCAGTCACTCCTTACAATACCCTGACAGGTCAATAATGGTCTGTACAAATGGACGCAGTTTTCACTCACCTTCTGGCAGAACTGGAAAGCTGGTGCAAGTGAGCCGGTGCAAAGTAAACCAACAAAAATATACACAAATCCTATGCCGTAAGAGTATAAAACCTGCAGATTCAAAAACGAAGGAACTTTCAATTAATAGTTTTAGAAGTCTCAAAACTGTCTCATTAGATGCTATTTAAATGGCATCATTTTGAGCTGACAAAAACATCATTCCTTATTATTTAAAGAATAAGACTACAATAAGAACTCGTGTCAAAATACTGTCAATAAACACTGGACTTTGAGGACAGGTAAGATAACAACATTTTGCTCTTAATAAGTAAACTGCTTTTATTGCTCTTCAAGCTTATCAGAATTTTTCAAAATAAAAAAGACACACCATTTCTCCATTGCTGGCACCATACTGCTTCAGAGTTTTTTCTTGGACATTCCCAATAGCTCCATCTGCACACAGCGCCAGGGAGATGAGCAAAACACCTAAAACAGAATACAAAACATGTAAATAAACCTGTGAGTTAGAAAGCTTCTACCTTCCAATGTTAAGGTGCCATTAAAGTTCTGAGTAAAAACTGTCTCTTTCATTATCACAAAATAAAAACGCTCTATTGTATCTAAAATAAATACCAATTCTAGTACTCCAAAGACAAAATCAGTGCAAAGCGAAATATTTGCGAAGCTATAAATGATTTTTGTAAATGATTCAAGGCTGTTTTAAAGTGAGATTACTAAAAAAGATTTCATTCATGCTTAAAATTTAAACATTTCAGGATGAAAAAGTGAAAAAAAACAACAACATATTTTCATCCCTTTTACTCAAAGATTTATGAAAAAATTAAAAGTTCCTTGAAATCAAAAGACTTTTGACAGATATCTGAGATATCTAATACTTTCAACATATTTTCATTCTTAATCTCCACACAATATCAATTGAATTTCTATTGTCCTTTTTTATTTTTTTTGCCTCACCATAAGGATTGAAGTTTGGAGACATAGTGCTGTCAGCCAGTGTGAAAAGTATCAAACCAAGGCTCATACACACACAAGCTGAGACATCAATGGCACTGAATCTTTTACCTAATGAAAAATTGGAAGAGAAAGATGGCCTGTCAAAATTCTGATTAACACATAAACAAAAAATAAGTTAATTTTTTAATAAACCATAGAAGGAAAATAAACCAACCCAACCCAACCCAGCAACATTAGAACACGAAGCCTGAGAAAAATGGACTGATTTTTTAGTGTTTTAACCCAAAATCTTTTTTGACAACCAAATACATTGATGTTTCATCCAAAATTGTGTCACCTCACACAAAAGCAGAAACTTCTTAGACAAAAAAAAAAGATGTAAACTCACCTTGGATTAATATTCCTCCAATGAGAACAGGTATCAATTTGCAGCATTTAAAGATAACCTGTGTTGGGTAGTTCAGATAACCTACAGATGTGTTTGAAAGGCCCATTGTTGCCACAGTTAGAAAAGCTACCAAGAGGTACGCATTCAAAGGAATCCTGTAAAGAACAAGATCATCCTCTCTCACAAATTTTGTACTAACTAAATGTTATATTTATAAATGATAACCAAAAACAACATACTGACTATTTCCTGAAAGGAAAGTAGAGAAAAAATAAGATTTGACAGCAATGGAAAACACAAAATCAAAACTAATTACTCAAACATAAAAGTGTAAAATTAAATCTTAAGCAAATTATGAAACTTAAGACAGTATTTTCTAACGTACATATTTGTTTAATTGGATCAGGTTCACTCATAATAGAGTACAGCTACTTAAGCTTGGCAAGAAAGGTTCAAATTGGGCAGGCAATATTGAAAAAGGGACAAAGAAAACAAATTAGAATGTTTCAAAAAGAAAAAAAATCTCATAAGATCGAAGACTTGCACTTTTCTGTCTTTTATCACATCAAAAAGAGCTGATTTTATTTCAATTTTGAAGAAATCTTACCTTCTTGATTTGTCCTCTCTAAACTGCAGCTCAACTAATCCAAAAATGGTGTAGTAACCAAACTGGATGAGTGTGAGGTACCAGCCAAAGGACTTAAACCCTTCAAGGCGGAAAATCAGTTCCTGCAGTAAAATGTTAATATCTGATTTAACATTTGTTCAGTTCAAGGTGGAAACTAAAACACTAACCACAAACAAAAAGGAAGGTCAGGTTTTGGATCTCTGTTTTAAAAAATCCAAGAAGTTATGATTTGACACTGATATTCTCTGCAAAGGTCTCTACAATGAACTCCAACAAATTGGACAACCGTCCAATTTGCTGGACAGAGAATCATTTAAAACTTTAATCTCATCTTATATTTCTTCAATAATGGATTACTGCAATTCACTCATTATTAACCTACCCCATTGCCTTACTGATTATCTAAAACAAGTTCAAAACCAGTGTGCCAGATTTGTATTGATCAAGAAAAAGTATGACCACATGCCAATGTTTTTCAATAAAGGATCACATACAAGATAGTTGTTATCTACCATAAATATTTTAACAATGCAACTTCAGCATGCATACCTAATTTTATAGAGGCGTACAGCCCAACCAGAACTTAACGATCTTCTGATCAACATATTTTGTGTGTCCAAAGAAAGGATCGAAGAAATTTGCAAACCAGTCCTTTACTAATGCATCTCCTGGAACTCTCTCCTTAGTCTGAGGAACCGTGTGTCAAAATATGAGAGCACTTCACAAAACCACCTGCAGAAATATTTGATTAGAAGTTTCTTGTCAGACTGAGCCTGCTTTTCTGTACCACCCATGCATTATCCTTACAGCATATTTTCAGTTGAGGTATGTATTTTAATGCAATGTTCTAGATGCGTGCATTGAGCGTCAATGTATAACCAGTTTGTGTGCCTATGTGCAAGTGAGTGTGTGTGAGCAAGTTATTATATGCTATGAGCATATGTGTATGATTATTCATTTACTTATTGCATATTTATTCACTTATCGATATATCCATCTATCTATTATCTATGGATTTATGAAATTGAAATTGTAATTGTGACTTTGGGCACCTAGAGCTGCCTCAGTGAATATAGGCGTGTTATAAATAAACTGTAGGGGTGAAATTAGTCTTTTGGGGGAATAACTGTCTTTCTGCAAACATGTTTTATCTGTTCATTCAAGCACAAATTATGAAGTAAGATTTTTTTTTTTTTTGATCCTTTCGGTAGCTCAAAATAACAACTAAAGATAAGCTGCATATAAGAAGTTAACAGCTGCTCAACCCAAAGATTCATTAATCTTTTGGTCTCATGAAAACTAAACAGACATTTAGAAACACCCATTTACAAAAAAAAATATTATGCGATGTGTCATCCCCCCCCCCCCCCCACATCCGCCCTCCCCTCAAGATAATCTGCTATTACCATAGAGAAAACATTTTGTACATAGTCATTCATGTGAATCTAGGTCTGGAATACAAATCTTGAAGGAAATTGTATGAAAATAAAAAAGAATAAAATTCCCATTATTTATTCCGCAGGGGAAATTTGTTTCTAAGGTCTGCCCCAATGGAAGACTGGAACAACCCAAGCAGCAGTCGCAGTACAGAGCTGCAATGTGGCTGGTCTGATGGCTCCAGCAAGAATCGAACCCAAGCTCTTCATCATGGGAGTCTGACGCTCCAACAACTGAGCAATAGAGCCCACACATCGAGCCCAAAGGTTGTTAATATTGTAATTTCTCTAGTAGGGTAATCAACCAATTCATTGATGGCTGTTGAAAAGATAAACTGGAGTCCAGGCAAAATTACACAAGAGAACATAATAATCCTTTATGACATGGGCAAATTACAAAATTGAGAGGCACTCAAATGATTAAAAATTGTCCTGCCATTTAAAGATTGTCTTCTGTGCAAGCAAAAATTGGCTAAAAATTTATATTTTTATCATATTATATAAGTTCTGCCAAGAGAGTGAATTAAATCAGAGCAATAAGGCAATGAGAAAAAGCAATTCATTAATTTCTTTACATACCTGCATGTAACCATAGACAAGATAAAACAAAAAAGTCAGGAAAGTCAGCACAATGAACTGCATGAGCCTTGACAACCTTGATAAGTCAAAGCACCACAAGTAAAGCACATCTTTACTTTTGGGTTCTGATGGCATGTTGATTACACTAGTGGAATCTGATGACATTGTTGGAATTGCCGACTTCTGTCTAAGACCTTCATGCACCATCCCATAAGAAGTAGCCATCATTCCATGGTATCTGACTTAACCTGGAAATGGAATTAAAAGCAAACACACAAATTATCTCATTAAAATATTGCTTCTTTAAATAAACTTCTACAATATATTTTTTAAAAATTTATATTTCAAAAATAAGGTAAGACAAACTCCTACCCTACGTTTCAATACCTGTAAAGTCAAACCAGAAAGAGACAATCCTATCAGGTCAACAAGTTCACAGTTAGATTCTTGCAGTCTTTACTAGACACAGGTTTAGAAACAAAAGCAGTGACACCTCTAGATTATATAACTGAGCGAAAGAAGAAAAAAAAAGCAAGTCAATCACTTGCTTTGCACTTCAAGATACAAACATGACTCTCCTAAAAAATTTGATGGAAATAAAGAGCAATGGTAGCTAAGGTGTTGAGCTGTCACTGTTTCTGAATTTCATCGACTTTCATTTTTTTCTGCCCTTAAAAACAGTACCTGCAGTAGACGTGTTTTTTTTTTTTCGGTGCAAATGATTGCTTGCTCAATGTCCAAAAGCTCAGTTTAAAGTGTACTCGAGTAAAACTGACATAATCTTATAACGGATTGATTAAAATGTGCAGAAAAATTAAATCATAAACGAACTTAAATTAACAATCCAAATTTTTAAATTTATTACGCTAGAAGTAACTTTACCCTTTTCATCTAAAGCTCACCTTCCAAATAATTAAGATGTACTTGAAAGCCAAATTGTAATATAATATTCTAATAAGTATTTCATTCAATGTACAAGTACAAGTACAAGGGAAAATGGACGACGCCGGTGTAACGCTAGAGTTCGATAAAGCAAGGAAAAAATTCAAGGTAAGATTTTAACAGTTTCACCCCTCTGCTAAGATGTTCATCAGCCTTAATTTACTATAACTACGCTGATAGCTAAAAAGTTTGAATTGGGAACTACAACATGTTGAAATTTCAATGAAGTCTGGTCACCTGATCAGTTTTTGGCTTTGAAACACAAATTGAGAAGAGCAAACACCGGGAATCAAAGAGTCCAAATCATAGTCAGTGAAAGGTTTAAGTTATTTAAATTGTCTCAATGGTTTGATAGCCACAGTAATGTAATGGTTAGCACGCTGGATCGGCAATCAAATCGTAATTTTATTAAGAAGGAAGATGAAAATTACGATTTATGATCATCCACTATTCCAATTTTTATTTTGGCTTCGGGCTCTCTACGACTTTTAATACTCCTTTAGAATTTCCGGTCATGTGCTGTGCACACAGCATTGGCCGTAGTGTTTTGGTTCTACTTCCACTTTCGGCAAACTCTGATTGTCGTCCCTTGTTGAAATTTTTACCTCATTCGGGGATGAACAAAATTATATGCCATTCGACATAACTTAGGATGGACATCTTTAGATCAACATTGGGATCTTATCCTTTTCTGTTCTTATTTTGATTCTCTTCTCTCGGGATATGGTAAAAAAAGACATTTTATAAAATATTTGGCATGTAGACAATGATGATCTGGGTAAGGGACTTCACTAGGTAAGTAGTACCTTGAATTGAATTAGATTATCACAAGGAGGGTATTATTATTATTGTTCCAGAAAAGACCAGCTTTCAGGTTCAGAGTGAGAGCTTCTCTCCAGGAGGAGCAGGAAGCAAGATGATTGTATATTCTGCTTCTTCCATCCTTCCAACAAAATTTAAGCAACTCAAAGATTTGAAGTTTATGTCTACTGCAACTGCTACCAGCTCTGAGACTAAGTAGGCACTTTTATCAATAACCCTGCGATCCAAGGGAAATTTCCCTGAAAACACCTGTAAAGTGTTGTCTAGACGACAGTGTAGACTACACAAAGATGTCAACACTAGTCTCTTTTGTTACATGGGGTTGTAGTTCAATAAAACACTCTCAAAACCTTGAATTGTGTCCATATTTGTGCAGATTCTGGGACCTGACATACCCTCAGGTTGAGATGTATATGATAAGTGATCATTTAAGGACTCATAAAAGTCAAAATAGACAAACATTATATTTGGAGTCCAAATAGACACTCTGTTTCAAATAAGTGTAAGATACAAAAACATTATTACGCTTATTTGAAACGGAGTGTCTGTTTGGACTCCAAATATAATGTTTGTCTATTCTGACTTATGAGTCTTTAAGACCACTCAACTCCCCACTGCGCATATTAGCAAAGAGGTCAGAAGCTAAAGGGTGAAGAGTTCTATATTCAATTGCAATATTTCTACTTTTCTGATTGGCTGGAGTGTATGTGAGTCTGAATGTAAGCAAAAATTTTAAACACAGACCCATGAGTCAGAAGACAAACATTGTATTATATCAGACTCGAGTCTCTTTGAAAATTTATTTCTGCTTACAGGAGTCCTTGCTTGCTTCATTGTCAAAGGAAACAAGTGGCCTGCTCTTTAAGTTTGTAGACAGCTACAAAGATGAAAGGTAAAGTCTAGCACACTATATCATGATGACCATTTTAGTTGTAATTTTTTGGTTATAAATCAAGAAGATAAATACCTCTTTCATCAATCTTCCCTGTGTTGTTGTAAGAGTTGAAATCAATACTGCTTTCTTTCTCAATGACAACAGCTAACTTAAAGCGTTCATTATGCATTGTACCATCTGAACTCCCACTCTACTATTCCTGAATGCTTGACATAATTTTTGCATATGAAGTTGTCACTGCCTGATAATTTTTAAAAAATATCAATGTGATTTCATCCACATTATTTTTATCTGCCTAAAGCTAGTTATCCTAGCTGCTTACACTCTTGTATTTTCTTGGAATCCAACGTACAATGTGTTTTTTCAATCTGGTTTTTCGTTTTTCTTATGAAATGGAAGGCTGGAAAAGAGGACAGTGCTTGATCAAGTCTTCAGAGATGTCTTATGCCAGATGATTGTGAGTGGTTTATATCACAAAAAGATAACAAACTCTGAAACAATTTTTTTTTTAAGTGCTCTGATGCTGGGTTAATAAAACGAGAGAAGATTTTCAAAACAAGACCTTTGCACTGAAATTAAAAACAATCAATTGCAGTTTTGTCATGGGGTTGTCAATGAGTCTTTAAAAGGACCATGCTTACTATACTATAGTATAGTTGCTTTTGAAAACTTGGAATGTTACACAGTAATTGAAACCAGATATATATATATATTCATAATTCTCCAATGCTATACCTTAACCATTATGAGGATAAAGTTTGATGCTTATTGTATTTAATCTGTTTTATTAGCATAAACGTTTTTTTTATTTCACCTCTTACTGCAGAAGGAAGCCAAAGGGAATGATGATTTGAAATGGATTGTCACTTTTGCTGTTGACTCTGTAAAGAGTGGTAAGATTATTTTAGTTTTATTTTATTTTGTATATTTCAAAACCCTGAAATTGTATTCATCAAGTGCACAGTTTTTGCGGCTGTTTTGGCTGAGTCAGCCACATGTCACGTCTTACAGTGTGCGTTTGAATCCAGTCTGAACTATCTTATTATATAGGGCACAACTGTAAGAACAGCATTGGTCTTTACACCTCACAGCTTGCTTCTCCGGTCAATCCTATGTTTCTTTTCGCTTGGGAGTGTGAGAGGTTATTGCACATCATCCTGAGTCTCTATATGAGGAAAAGAAATGTCTTCTTTTTTTTATTTCCGCTTCTAATAAATTCACAGAAAATTACTTTCCATTCACTTCATAGAATTATTCAGGGACATTTTCATGTATTATTATGATTTCAATCTTCAATCAATTCAATACAGACTATAAATTTCAAAAGCTTTTTTATGAAGGCTCAACATGCCGGTTTTAATTTTTCAAGTCTCTGTTTTCTAAGTTCTGCTTTCGGGGGAGAAAAAAAGTCTTTTTACATTTTTGTCTTGCAGAGACCTGTTTTTGGTTTTTTTTATAGGAAAACTGTTTGAGTGACTTGAACAGAAATATAAAGAGCATATTTTTTCTCTTCCAATTATGACAGATAAATGCTCTCCCTCAACTCCTTTCATGATGCTAGCAGACATTTTTGATATGCTCACTTTGGAACGCTGTGAAGACATCTTTGATATGGTAGAAGACAAAGTCTCTATTTGGAAATCTGTAAGTGGTCTTTAACCTATTTTTACAGATTTTAATTCGTGGGTAAGAGGGGCTATCTATCAACTAGAAATTTTTGTCTTTGTAAAGGTGGATATCTCATGATAGATTTTTTTGTCTTACCTCTTATCATTCTTAACTTATGTAATAAATAAAAATGAATAGATATGGACATTTATAAAGCGTATCCACAGTAATCACTACACTCATATCCCTGGCAGACAACCAACATGGAACACATGACAAGACAAATAACCTGTAAGGCTTGTTACAATATCTCAGACAGAGACAGGGATGTCTGATCCACAACTAGGGGGAGCTCTGAGCTTTACATCCATTTGATAGGATGAGCTAAGTGTAAAGTACCTTACCCAAGGGCACAATGTTTATAGCCAGAGGCTACTCATGGAGCAGCATAGTTGGGAAGTGGCCCCAAGTGTCACCCCTCTAGACACTAATCATGATCGTGATTGCTTGACTCCTTCATGTAATGGGTATGTAATATCTAGGTCTAATCAGAAGGTTTTTCAATATTTTTTCATTGTATTGTCACATAATCACAGATGTTTTGCATGTTGGTTGTTAAGTTTTTATTTTAGTTATTAATTTCTATGCTTTGTATGACTTTTTTAACGATAATATACTTTTTATTCAATAGATCATTGTAAACAAAACTAAGACCTTTTTGCATGCTTCATTTTTTTTTTTTCTCTCTGATTGTATCTTTATATTTCTAATCTTCAGGACCCCTTTTATGAATCTGGAAAGAACTACCTCTTAAGAATGTGCAATGGTAAGCAGCAAAACTGTCCTCATAAGTTACAACTTATATTTATAAAGCAATTTGTCTGACATTATAGTTATATTACATTCAATACTGAATAATATAAAACTAGGAATATCACAACAATTGTGAGTGCCCTTTTACATATTTTGTCATCATAGAAACATTCAGCACACTGTAAAGTACAACAGTTGAGTTGTACAAAGTATGGGTGTAGAATTTTAGTCCAAACATTTCTGGTTATCACACACTTTTTTCTATTTTTTAGAAATTTACTTAAGCCTAATCAGTGTCTAAAACAATTTCAAACGAGTTTGACATATTTAAAGCATGAGTTTTTTTATTAACAACCAAGGAGACAATGAGAAATTTACCTTTTTTTAATTGATTAAAGATGATATTGTTAAGATACTTATAGATAAGACCTTTACTCCCTCATTCCCTTTCCTTGCTCTGAGAATGAGAGCAAAACAGTTACAAACATGTTTTATTTGATTGATGTGGAAAAGATGGAAGTTCAAGAGATACAGGTGTGTCATTTGAATGTGCATGAAGCCTGAAGTCTTAAACTCAACTGCTACCTGACTCTCTTTGTGATGACAATCCAATAAAAAAAAAACCACCATGATTACTCCATAGACACAAACGCATCACATAATAAAACTCTGCTCTTATTAGAACAACATAATCAACTACATCAAAACATACAAACAATATAACCGATGCATTAGAGACAGCATAGGTTTGAAGGAAATCTGTAATGTCTATAGGTTGTGATTTGAATTGACAAACTAATTATCCTTGATTCATTTTTTTTTTTAATAATTTTTATCAGATCTTATTCGTCGGTTGTCAAAGTCCCAGAACACAGTCTTTTGTGGCAGGATTCAGTTGTTTCTTTCCAGACTTTTTCCTCTTTCAGAGAAATCTGGTAAGATAAATTCCATCATTATATTTTAAAAGACAAGAGAATCCAAATACATTTTAAATTTTATTTAATTCTGATTTATTTATGGTGTGTGAAAGTACTGGCTCAAAACCGGAGCTATAAAAAACTCTGTTATAATTAACGTGGTTTGACAAAACTCGGCATAAGCATTATTTACAGGTTAATTTTACATGTGCAAATTTTCAATGTACTTCGGCTTTAGACAAGTTAGGTATGAAAGTTTTATTAACACTACCCAAAAATTCCCATACTGTATACTTAACGGCACTACTATGAAGAGGGCATTTGATTTCGCACAAAACTTTGCTGAAGCCATGTTGGTGATTTTATTACCATGAAAATTCATGGAAAAATTGTTTTTGTAATTTTATATACTTATTAAAATTTCACATCTGTATCGATTGTACCTTTTTTGTTAAGGTGCCTCAAAACAGGAATGAGCAAATTGGCACAGGATATCAAATTTGACACAAAACTTAAAACAAGTTGGATAAAGGAAACGCTCTCGTGTGAAAAGAAACATCCAACTTTCACACAAGTCTTCTCTAATTACAACCTAGATATGAGTTTACATGTCTTTCAGTTAATGATCAGATCATTTTGGTACCATGATTTTCAATACAACTGATCTGTCATGTAGACATGAAGCAATTCTGAAGTCTCTGATATGGGCATTTTCAGGCAGTCTTAATAAAACAGGCATATCTCACGCATCTTTAACTGCTGTTCATTGAAACTTTGAATATGTAAAATTAAGATATTTATTATTGGTTATGTCGAGTTTTGTTAAACTATGGTAGTTATAACAGTTTTTGAGATCTCTAATTTTGGGCTTTTTTTCCATGCACCCGATATATTCATACAGTTTCAGTTATAATAGGAGAGTTCATCTGACTTATTATCATAAATCTGTCATGACATGATATTTTCTCATTCTCCAAAACAACTTCTATGTTGGGAGAGGAATCATGTCAAAAGTAAGTAAACGTTACATTTAGTGGGCTTACAGGCAGAAATTAATATTTAGAAACATGGAACAGAACTAACTATTTTTTTTTTGTGCTATGTATCATGGGATAATGATAAAATGATTTTGATTTTATTGCATTTCAGATTTACTGCTACAATCAATAATTCTTTTATAATAGTAGATAAGTCCTGAAAAAAGCTGACTTTGAGCTCCTTACTGTTTTTCAGCTTTGAATCTAGCAAGTCAATTCAACCTTGATAATGTGACCATTTACTCTCAACAGAAGCCTTCAAATGAGGTTTGTTTCCTATTTTAATTTTTTTTTTTCTTTCATTGCCCTCGGTATGGATAGTTGAATAGCCCTTATTCGGACAGTTGTTGAAATTCTGACAATTGGCTTGTCGAGCAATTTTGGGATTTTCAGAAGCTGAAAGCAAAAGATATGACATTGCTTGGAAAGAAAAAGAAGCAAGCAGTTTGGGGTTGGTGTCTTAAAACTATCCCGACAGTTTTGTGGCTGGCTGGATACGGATCTATGAATATTTTGTTCTATTCCCATTGCCTGGTAACCTAATGATCAATTTCTCTCTAGTTCATTAAAGGTAATGAAGAGAAGGAAGGGTTTGTTTTTTTTATAAAAGAGAAGTTACATTTATTATCCTATATAAACATACTTCATCCTTGTTTTTTTACAAAAGAGAAGTTACATTTATTATCCTTTATAAACAGACTTCATCCTTATTTTTTGTTTTTTCAACTTACTGAAGAGAAGTTACATTTATTATCCTATATAAACATACTTCATACTTTTTTTAGCTGTTTAATAAGGTGCCTGATGCTTAAAGAATACCTAGAAAACCCATGTTTTAGAAGTTATAATTGAGTTAGTTCTTTTTTTTTAAATTTCGTGTGTATTACTTGCAGGCTGAAACATCTAATGAAGCAATGGAAGAAGACAAAGAAGAGGACAAGAGCAGGTGAATGATTTTATATGCTCCTTGGATTTTTCACTAATAAAGCTGTACAAGATTAGTATTCAAATTAATAATGTCATTGATGAGCTCTGGACATGGTTTGCATAGGGTTATGTTTTCCTTTCTTTTTTTTTTCCAATCGTTTTGTATACTGTCATTTGAACTTAGAAATAAAGGGAATCCCTTTGAGCTACTCATGATTTTTAAGCATGTACATCTTACATTTGTTGTCTCACTTTTTTTTTCTCCATGGCCTGTTAGCACCATCCCAATTGATTATCATCTATACAACAAGTTCTGGGCCCTCCAAGATTTCTTCCGACGTCCTGTGCAATGTTATGAGAAAGGGCCTTGGGAAACATTCTCACAGGTAATGCAGACTGGATTACATCTTGCAGGAGTTTTTGGCAATTTTTTTTTTATGCTTTGTTTATTTACAAACAGACTGTGAATGCTGCAAGAGTGCAGTCGTGAATAACTACTCACAGTCCATTTTGTAAATAATGAAATTTTTAAAAAAAAGATTAATGGAAAACTCCATCACTCTACTTGTGGCATAATAGTGCTGTCTCTTTTAGCTCTTTGTTCCTAAATATACAACTTCTGTCTAGAATCACTTCTTTTTTTCATACCAACCCATTAAAGTATTTTTGCTACATTTCTTATTCACATTAATTAAAAGTACTTTGAAAAGGACTGAAGAGGAATAATGAAGAGTATTGCGATGATTATTATTACTAGAGTACATTGTTTTGTGAATTAAATTGTCATTGGCATAGATGCAGAAAAAGCCTGGACCTGTTGCTATGGGGTTGCTATAGGGACACAATGATGATGTCATAGATGTAAACATCAATAATCATCAACATGTTTGTTATTTTTTGTATTACTGTAAGCATCATTCCATTCTCTGAATCATTATTTTTCAAATTGTCTGCTTTTTGCATCTTTAATTTTGGCCATAGATGATAAAGAGACCGAAGACGATTTGTTGCCTCAATGTCCGTTTTGCCCTTATGTTATTCTTGTGTTTTATTCTCCAGAATGCAAAGGATGTAATGGCCATATTCTCCAGCTTCAAATTAGATGATGTATCATCTAGTCGTAAAAAATCTGTTCAGCCATCCACAACGCAGCCTTCACATCAGCAGCAGATGCAGAATTTTTTTGCAAAGTATCTCACAAGTGAAAAGGCAAGAGGCATTTTTACTTGAAATACTGCTTACAAAACATTGTCATAGATTTCTGGGGTTTTTTTTTTTAAACGTGACTCATTTGTAAGATTTTGGTAGCAAAATTTAGTTTATTCTGCAGTTAATTTTTCCATGATATGTCTGGCTGTATAGATTCAATTAATTCTATAAGGAGAGCTTGAAAATTGCTTTAAGGTAGTGTTGAAGCTTGAGAGTTGAACATGAGGACACCTTGAGGTTATCGTTCCTCTTGTTATTCCTTACTTGGGTTAATCTTTTAAGAAGCAAGACCTCACCTGCAAATACATGAAGTATTGTAGAACAAAGGGACAGTGATGAGAGCTCTGTGCAGTGAGAAAGGCTTATTATAATATTCATACCTTCAACACCAATGTTAGCTTTGATGAAAAAGCTTTCTATGGTTTGGAATATATTATTGGAGGTACAGGAATTTTACCTTTTAATGAATTTGGATAATCAGTTAACAATTTAAAGACTTGAAAAAGGAAATTTAAACGGTTATTTTTACTTTCCTACAGCTTTTGGATCTTCAGCTGAGTGACAGCAATTTCCGCCGATACGTCCTCGTCCAGTTCCTGATATTGTTCCAGTATTTGAAGAACCCTGTAAAGTTTAAGAAGTATGATTATTTCTGTAATCAATGTCAAAATGAAGTGGCCTGTTGTCTTGGATTCTCTTAAACCCAGTTTTCGTCTTTGTCCTACACTTTATACTTTGACTTTAATTTGGTAGTAAACTTACTTAATCTGCCCAGATGAAGCTACAGCTTGTTCCTTGTTCTTTAAATTGCCACTTGTGATAGATCTTAGTTCTCATGATCGTGATATATTGTTTTAGAGAGGAAAAAACAGTAGCTCTTCATATTTCACAGAATTGGAATTAAGATAAGAAAAACTTTATATACAGGTCTTGAAGGCACATTGCTTTGACTTCAATTTTCGTTTTTCACACTTCTTTCACAACTCAGTATGTTGCTTAACTATCTATCCATCCATCTCTCTCTCTTTTTCTCTCTTTTCCCCCTCATATTTTCCAACCTGTTCATGTATGATATTTCATTTGTTAATAATGAAGCTTTTCACTCGTGTGCATGTAAGCCAGTGAAAAAACTTGTTTGGAAATCCTTCATATCTTTGACACCTTTGTATTTTTCCTCTAGTCCGAGCCAAGTTTTAACACCAGAACAGTCTGACTGGATCAAGGAGTCGCAAGAGACAGTCCTACAACTTTTAGCTGAGACACCCCCTCATGGAGATCAGTTCTGCAATTCTGTTAAGGTAAACAAAACTTTCTTTGCAAGCATTCAAACTAGCTGCCCTTATTCAATAGTCAAAAGATTAAAAAGTCCATTCACAAAGAAAAAAAAAAAGGATTTCAAGTTATTTGATCAAAGATGTTATGGGTAGAACTTCGATTATATAATTGTGGAGCTATTGTCACTTATTTTGTTTTGAAACAAACATGTTAGAAACGCATTGTTGGAGATCAAACAGATCAAAATGGACTGATTAAGCACAGTTCAGCTTATAAAGAGAAAAGAAATTTGAGACTTTTATTCTTGTTTGTGTTAATAAACATTTTGGTTTAGCCAACTTCATTTTATTGTTTTAAAGCAAGATCTTCTGATCCCTCCACCAATCCAATGAAGAAAAACATCCTTGCCCTGTAACATGGAGAAGACGGCAGTTTTCATGGCTGCCTGTCTGCCTGTGTTGTGATGTCAATCTTGGCTGTCCTTCTTGTGCCTGTTTTGCATGAGGGGGATCTGAGGATTTGGGTTTCGAGGACGCTTGTCATTATTAGAGACAAATTCAAAGCGGTCTTTATCATCATACAAAATGTTCAGAAGTACTCGATAATTTAAAAAAAACACAACTCATTTTCAATTTTTGCAATAACCGCTCTATTTGTTGATAGTGCTATCTTTTGTAGGAGATATTAGATAAATATGAACATAAATTGCTGTAGAAACAAGATGAACAGCTCTCTTTGTTTGATTGTTGTCTTTTTGTTTCTGTTTTCTTTTGTTTTGTTGGGTGTTTTTTTGTTCATTCTTTTGGCAGTGTTGTCTTTTATTTCATTTAAAAATGTTATTTCTTTTTCAGCACATTCTAGAGAGAGAGGAACACTGGAATTCATGGAAGAATGAAAGCTGTCCTAGTTTTATCAAAGAGAAGCAAAAAGAACCTGTAAAAGCAAAAGCAAAGTGAGTTGTGACAAAAACTTAACACCAAGGGATATATTGAGTTGATAAGCTTTCTTTACACACCAGTCCCACTAGAACAATGGCTTTTATGTTAAATTTTTTAAATTGGGAAATTTGATACATTTCTTAGGGGGAAAATTTTTACCCTTAGAAAAAAAGATTTTAAAACCATGGTAAAACTTTAAAACTTTTCTTATAACATAAAAAGTCTTATTGTTTTGCATTTTGATGTTAAATAATACATACTTTTATTCTGACTTAAGCTGCATAAATTAGTTACATTCCATGCTGGGTACTATGACTTTGTCAAGCATAGCAAGTCAAGGATTAACTTAAAAAGAAAGGACTAACTCTTTGTCTTTATTTATTTTTTTTTTTATTAACCTGCCTAGACCCAAACGACGCCGTATTGGTGATGACCTAATGCTGACTGGGGGAAAGGTCATCAAGATGGGCAGTCCCGAACTGACTGCTCTGTGGAACTTGAACCCCAACAATATGGAGGCCTGCAAGGCTGAGTCTCGGGTCTTCCTGCCCAAACTGGATGATTTCTTTGCCGAGGCCATTGATCAGGCTGATCCTGAGGCCATGGTGGAAGAACAGTACAAGTAAGTAAAGAGTTTTATGTCTTGAATGTGCTTCATTTTATGTAAGAAGATAAACTTTATATGCTTGTCTGCCAAAGAAGACAAAGTTAGTCACAGATTTGAGGCCAGGATGACCAGAGATAGATTTTTGGACTATCTTAATAGTAATAACAATGTTGAATATAATAAAAATAGATAATATTTTTGTTTTCCAGGACATGTTATAAAATTGACCTCATTTGCCCCATTTTTTTCCTCAACATGTGTACTTTCAAACTCTGGCAAGATGACTATTTGCAAATATTTTTTTTAATTTTGAGAGAGCTTGAATGATAATGGTTATTTCATGCGTGCAGGCGCATGTATTTCCTGTCAAAATTGTCTCATTTTGGAATTGATAAAACCCTGTGCACTTTGTTCTACAGAGCAGTCATTGAGAGCATCGTATCTTTTTGTGTGACAGCATGGGGAGGAAATTGCCTTGTGGCAGATAA
>JBCIKM010208143.1:0-12688 GCA_039654465.1 Melibe viridis | reverse complement strand
GAGAGAGAGAGAGAGAGAGAGAGAGAGAGAGAGAGAGAGAGAGAGAGAGAGAGAGAGAGAGAGAGAGAATGAGATAAAAAGAACAAAAAAGAGAGAGAGAAATATTTAAAGAGATAAAAGCGGAATGACCGCGATACAATTGGAAAGTGGGATGTTTCAATGCATCAATATTTCATGTATTGCTGAAAACCACACAATAATTTATCAAGAGTGAGAGAGCTAGGTCTTATTTCACACTTAAAATTTTAAAATTTAATCGGAACTGAAATTCCCAATTTCTGTTGACAAGATCAGGACAGCAATTTTTGTTGATATACTGAAAGCCATACAATAAATTCACAACATATTCTTACATCCACGTCGAGAGTGTGTCCTACAAAGGATCGCAGCGGGTAAGTCCTCTCAAAGGACCAAAGCTTGGCGGTGGTGTCGTGGCTACAGCTGGCAAACCAGGTGTCAGACGGGCTGTGGAGATGGGGGAGGAGAGAGGGGATGGCAGGGTTAGAAACAAAGGTATTGTACAGATGACCGTGTTAATACATAGAAACAAATATATATATATACAGAGTTCCATTAAATGCGCAAAAATTATTGGAATTCATGATTTAAATGTGGTACTGAATAGTTATTTCAATCTTTACTGTTCTTCGAATAAGGTGTTAAAATTAAGATAAATCATTGTGAACTAAATGACACCAACATTTTTACAAATTAAGTCGTAGAAACAAACAACCAATAGAATAGTTTGAAATTTTTTTTTTACAATGCATTAAAGGAGTTGGGAGGAGGAGGAGGAGGAGGAGGAGCAGGAGGAGAAGGAGGAGGAGGAGGAGGAGGAGGAAGATGGGGAGCAGGAGGAGAAGGAGAAGGAGCAGGAGGAGGAGAAGAAGGAGGAGAAGAAGGAGGAGAAGGAGGAAAAGGAGCAGGAGGAGGAGAAGAAGGAGGAGAAGGAGGAAAAGGAGCAGTAGGAGGAGAAGGAGGAGGAGGAAAAGGAGGAGGAGGAGGAGAAGGAGGAGAAGGAGGAGAAGGAGAAGAAGAAGGAGAAGAAGGAGAAGAAGAAGGAGAAGAAGAAGAAGAAGAAGAAGAAGAAGAAGAAGAAGAAGAAGAAGAAAAAGAAGCAGAAGACGAAGTATAATAATAATAATATTATTAAAAAAATAATAATAATAATAACAACAAGAACAATAACAACAATAATAATAATAATAATAATAATGATAATAATGATAATAATAAAAAGGAGAATCATCATCATCATCATCAGCAGTAGATTATTCATCAGTTTCCATTGCAGGCCCTCATCAAAACAACGATAAACATTGCAAATTTTTTTGGGAAAGGAGCAAAACTTGTTGCAGTGTTTGGATGGCTTTTTGCTATCTTGACTGGCTGTTGATGTGTGTTTAAAAAACCCTCAGAAAAAAAGTTTTGATGGGCTTTGCACATCATTTCAGAAAAAAAAAAAAAAAAAAAAAATAGCCTGTCCGCCTGTGAAAATGAAAGTGTTATGTTGCGGCCTAGGCGCCCATAAAGGGAACAGATTATTCATTGGGCTTACACTCAATGCCAACAGGAATCACCCATGCTGTCTGTGGGAAACCATGATAGCTCCGGCAAAGGCTTGAACCCTACAGCCTTTGGTCTGCGAGTCAAACACGTTAACACCTTACCGACTCAGCCATCGGGACATCATTTCACCATAATTTTAGAACTGACCAGAATTTTAAGAAAACCAGCTGCTTCAATAGTTGAAAGGCAATAACCTCAACCTTCTCCCTTACCATTTGGGGGTAATCTTGAACTGCAGCCTTATGTATTGTATCCAAATGGCGACGTTCGCACAAAAAGTGGCAAAAAGGAATGCACTCCTCCAGAAAATCACTGGTACCAATTGGAAAGCCAGCACAAAGGTTCTAAGGACTAGCGCAATAGCGTTAGCCTACAGTGCCGCAGAATATACAGAAGAGAGGCAACAAGCAAGAGGTTGGAAATCCTCGAAGGACCCCAGGAACTTGGCTCCCTCAGTGAGGCAGTTTGAAGAGTGCCTTCCAATCCTTGGTTGAAATCATGCTGTTCGTTCACTGCCTCGTTGCCAATCCAAATTTGACCCCATCGCTGAATGGCAGGCAGGGCTGCCAAGAGGAGGAGAACTTGTCCACGCAAGAGTAGGAAAAAAAACTCCTGGGCTTTGACAAAGGAGGAAGAAAACTCTGTGCAATGATGAACAGACTGCTCAGTTGCCAAACACGCATGTCCGAGCTGTTATTCCAAATTTCAAAGACGGAGACGCCTCTCTCATAAGGAAACTCAGACGACCGACCACTTTGTGCTAGAGTGCAAGGTGACGAGACTCACGGACTGATATGAAATTATTCAGAATTTCACCAAGTTCAACAAAGACTGAGTCGGGGACACACAGGATACAGGTTTGACGACAGACCGGGTGTCTGTCTCTGAAAGAAAGTCTCTCTCTTCCCACCTGCCCATCCCCCAAGGGAGAGCACCCACCTGATACAGCAGTCCCACACCGGCCAGTTGTGTCCCTGGTAGACCACAGTGTTGGACTGCGTCTTCATGTCCCACAGACGAACTGGGGACAAAGAATTCATAAATAGATATAGATAAAAATTTTTTATTATCTTAAAAAAATGCTACTTTACGATTTTTGCTCTCGAAAGGTTTTGTATAGAAAGTTCTCTTTGTCTTTCACTTCTCTTGTGTAGAGAGTCTTTTAAGAAGTTTTTTTCTAATGTAAAAAGCGCTATAAAAATGTCCTTCGTGCACCTATTGCTGTCTCCGCAATTATAAACATTTTACAAATAAAATCCATTATTATTACTATTCAGCAGTGTAGAACTTTTCAACAGGTTGATTTCACACAAAATATCGGATCGAGGCTTGCTTACGTTTATATTTGGAATGATCTGTAGACGGTCATTTGTCGGCTTCAGGCTTGTAAAATTGAATTTTAACTAAAATTAAACAGTCATTTTCAACTTTGAATTTTTGTTTTACGCACACCTTTCAGATAAAAAACAAGACACAGTTGGCATTTTTTCAGATCATTTTAGGGTCTAGTTTGGAAACCTTTTGTATTACAAGCAAACAGGTCATGTGACGTTACAATCAGTATAATTATAATGATAATTATTATTAAGATTATCATTATTAAAGAAATACAGGCAATCATCACATGCCCCAGCAGTCACCAAAGGTCTCACCAGTTCTGTCGGCAGAGCAGGACAGGAGGAGCTCGTTGGTGTGATGCATGAACTGCGCCTTGAACACGTTGCTGTGGTGCCCGAGCAGCTTGGCCACCTCTGTGCTCGGGTTGGCCCTGATGCACAGACCAGGTTGGAATGGATAAAAGAAAAAAAAAAAAGGAAAAAATGATAAAAACTCCCATGGAGCATGCGTATAATGAATACTATTAAAAAAAAACTGATTGTTATAACAGGATGGGTATCATGAATACAATTAAAAAGAACTGTGGTTATAACAAACTGATTTTTAAACACTGAGGTCATAGTTTGGAATCACTTTATTGTGTTGCTTTTTGTTACGTTTTACTTTGTTTCATTTTCTTTTCTAAAACGACTGTGTGATGAGTGTTTGTGCCTGAACGGGCAAGTGAGTGAATGTACACGTGATATGTGAGTGTGGGCTCTTGGGTGTGCTTTGCTATGTTGATACAGTGTAAATTTCGGGACTATTTCCCCCATCATTTTTTAAATTTTTATTTTCTATTTTTTTTTTGTAGGGAGCCATTGTAAATTAAATCACTGTAAGCCTGACATTGTTGTGGTGGGATGCGATAGAAATGTTGTGTATTATGATTATTATTATTATTGTTATTATTACTATTATTGATCCTATGGGAGAGATGCGCATTCTGAGTGCAGTGCAGCGTGGAAAGACACAACAGGAGTTGTCAGGGTTGACAGGCAATGAGTGATTGTTCCAGGTGTTGATAAAGATGATGAAAAAACTTTGATAATTCTCTGTCAGTTTGGATCATGTTGAAAATCAAAGAAATAAATAAAACAAAATAAAAAATTCACAGCACTGTTCCCACAGAGGAAATTTGTGGTAAGAAAGGGCACATTTTATATAGATCGCCTATTACAAGCCCTCTTCATGCTCCTCCCTACAACCCCAACTTTTTTAATTCTAAAATATAACATGAGCTTTCAGTTTTCCCCCAACTTGTAAATGACTATTTGAAAAATTGACTGAACTTTTCCGCAATCCAAAAATCACAACCTATTCCAAACACACAGAGGTGCTTAAAAATAAAAACGATTAAATATTTCAGAATTGGCAACATTCACATTTTAAAATAATATAAATAAAGATAACCGACGTTGCTAGGAAAAAAATAAATAAAAAAAAAATATATAGGTAAGCCCACCTGATTTACTTACACTTAGTGTCGATTGTGAGTAAATAAGGTAGACCAACTTACAGTTGTCACCACAACAGCCTCAATTCTCTAACCCCCTTGCATAGCTTGAGGCATCGACTGCTACTATCAGCAGACAGCGAGCCTAAAAGTTCAATCAAGGTTTGTTTACCTCTTACTACTGTCGCTAACTAACAAGTCCATCCGGGTTAATCACCTACTTACCGAAAGTTGTTTGCATAATAATTAATAATTTGTCATACTGTCATACTCATCAAAATCTTGATTACAGGCAACCAACAGGGAGGAAAAAAGGGGGCTTTGCCCAAAGACGCTCTCTATGAACGTGACTGTGACCACTCGCGTTAACACGGAAGCCTACATTATGCGCCACACCAACAAGTGAACAAGTGAAGAGAGTTGGAGTTGTCCAGCATGACTTGTGCAGCTGGATCTCACTTACTAGCTCTACAATTGATAAGCATGCGTACCTGTGGTGTGTACTGGATAAGCATAGTCTAGTTCAGTTTTGTATCTCCCGGCCGATAAGAATAACGGTAAAAGTAAAATGTATGTATTGGATACTGGTTTGTAGGCAGAGAGACTGGAGCGAGGGACGGAAATTGGCAATTACAGAACTTTATAATTAGTTGAACTTTAATGACGTGATTTTATTTTTTGAAGAAAATCAGTCAATTGTTTAAAGATTTACAGGTTTGTTCTCCTAGCCTTTAAGGTCTGTCCACAGGGAAGACTAGGACAACCCAGGTGCCTGCTGCAGTGAAGGGCTGTAGTCGTTGACAATGAGAATGTAGACTGTCAAGATTTCAGAGGACCTTTCGACAAATTCATTCCAGTCTCCAAAACAGGCAAAGTTTGAAAAAGGGGGAACTTTGTGCAGGGGAAAGAAAGCATGAATGTCTAATAGCAACCAATTTAAAAACAACTTTTTACCATCAAGATAAAATAAATGCAAACTTTAGGCTAGATGCATTAGAGAACTCAACACAAGGCAACAAAGTCAGAGAGAAAATTACTTATGATTCAAGACTTGAAAGAAGACGTAAACAGGGGTACTCTTCTCAAAGAGGAAAAGGGGCACGCATGTCAAAAGTCAAAAGGACGAAAAGTAAGAGGAAACTAACTTGGACATCATACCTTCTATGATTTAAAACAAACAGTTTTTCAGAAGTGCTTGACCATGGGTATTTCGGTGCCATTAACAGACAAGGTCATAAGTCCATATTTTGGATTATGAGCATACGACCTTATCAGAAAATGGTACCGATTTGCTGTGTTACTGATAAAAGGTAGACTGAAAAACATTCACAGCACCAGTCTGCAGAGAATGATCTGGAAACTTCAAGCATACTTTCTGAACTTGTTTTTCTCTGATGACGACCCTGCTTTCTGCAGTCTTCTTTTTGGGCTGAATGTATCTATGCAAAAGGTCTTTGAGAGAAATGGTATATTATAACCTAACAAACCTGGACATCATCCGCTCTTTGATCTCCTCTTCCGTACAGTGGATGAAGTCGGATGCCAGGGTGATCCTGCTGATGTCCGTATGCGGAGGATCCGGTGTGAAGACGTTGGGCTCGAGGCTCCACACGTTGATGGTGGAGTCCTCAAATGTCCCAGCCAGTCGTGTTTTGTCCGGGGATATTGTAGCCGAGGTCAATCTGTCAATATTTCGAGGGAATGAAAAATCAAATGCAAAATAATGAAAGGACAAAAATCATAAGGGTAAAGATAAGCTTACAGTGGAGTGTGCTTATAAAGAATGTGTACCATTCATTATAAACAACTGATGGTTATAATGAACAGATTTTTAAGCCCCTTACAGGGATTAAATACATGAATTCCAACTGATATAAAGAATCGTTGAATCAAACATCTCAACTGGAATGTCTCATAGAACACCCCCCCCCCCCCTAAAAACAGCACAAAAAAAAACAAACAAAAAAAATAACACCCCCCCCCCCCCGTAAATAAACCCAACAAAAAAATAAATAAAAACAAAACAAAAAACCAAAAAACCCCCCAAAAACACGAACACACACAAAAGCAAAACATAACAAAACCAAACCCAAAACTGACAGAAATAAAAAAAACAAACAAACACACACAAAAAAAAATCAGCAGTGAGTGGCATTTCCTACCCTTGGTATGTGTTGAGGAAGGAGTAGAAACAGATGGAGGGTAGGCATGGAGACAGCTCCTCTATGCCCTTGATGGCTGCCTCCAGCCGCTCTAACAGACTCCGCTCCTGCTGCTCTCCCTCCGCGGGTACTCCATTGCCCTCCTCTTTCTTGATGTCCTTCACCGCAATTGGCTGTTTCTCCTCATCCGAGCCTATGCCTGACTCTACTGTGCTCCCTCCGGCCACTTCTACAGAGGCATCTATGCCTTTGTGGCCTGCGTCTTTCACTGAGTTCAATACACATCAGATTCAAAACAAAAAGAAAAAAAAAATCAAATGTCTTTCATTCATCGAGTTAAAATAACTATATTTGATTGACAAATGTAAATTAAACTTCCAATGATTTTAACAAAGTAGCAAAAAAATAAACAGACAAAAAAAAACAAACTCTCCAAACTTTTTTCACATCTTTCAATGTCAGTTGGCTTACCGTTTCTCCCTTTTGTTTAGTGGAAAATTATTGTAACAAACTGAGTTCCCTTTAGCGCTAAACATTTGAACTGGATTTTCTCCAACTGTGACCTTTGCAGTTACAATAAGATGCCTCTAAACCCGCGATGTGTGTTTTGAAGACAGCATAAAATTTTCCCATCCAATTAGGGATCAATCTATTGAACTTAATTTTTACGTTTGCCTTAATGTTGCCGCTAACATAAAGATTTGACTTTAGAAGAAGCCTCAACACTTTAAAATACACGATTTTATGGTGTTCTTCATCCAAATTACTGTCTCTGAATAATAATAATAACAACAATAATAATAATAATAATAATTTTATATGACATTTATATAGCGCCTATCCACAGTCTTCACCATGCTTAAGCACTTAACAATACCATATGCTTGGCAGACTACGAACATATAACACATTATACGATGATGCATACTGCTCGTAAGGAGCACTTCAAATGTTTCGGACGAAGACAACGTTCTCTATAATGCAACACAAATATAAAAAAAAAGCGTGAAAAGATAACGAATCTTACCTTTGACCTTGATGTGTCTGTTGAAAACTTGTAAGACAATCATGCTGGATCTCAACTGTTCACGTAAATTGGAAAATAAGATAGAAAATGAAAGCTGGTACAATAACCCTTCACGTGTATTTGTGGTTTTAGCTAAGCTTTCAGCTGTAAGAGCTTGAAAAGCATTTCAGTCATATTGCACTAAAAAAAAGTACAAATAGGTTGTGTTTCAAATTACGCCCTAAAGGTCTGGTCTGCTCCAACCATCTTCCTTTTTTTTTTTTTAAAATCCAACATTCAAACCCATCTTTTTAACAACATATCTTGATTGAGTATCAGGGATGCTATTTTAGTCACAACAAGAGAAAATGCAACAGCCACCCTTGGCAATCTACACAAAGATTAATGTTATGAAAATAACAGACTACAGAATATGAACCCCACCCCCCAAAAAACACAACAAAAAACAAACAACCCTTCCCCCCCCCCACAAAACAAAACAAAAAACCCCACAAAAAATCAAAAACATAAACCTGAACAAAAAGACATAATGTAAGAGAAAATAAAAAGAATTTCTCTGAAAATTCCTACTATCTCTCACAATTATTCATGAAGCCATGGGTGGACGACAAAACACGTAATCCTCACCTTCAAATGTCGCATCAAATAGTCGAGGGCTCCTTGTGTGATGTTCAACACAAATTTATTCTCTCTGCAAAACACACAAACATCAAATTCAATAAATCCTGCATTTCTGGTAACCTAACATGAATTGCCCTCTACCTTGTTATGTGTCCTGCTTTAATACTTTTCTGAAAATCAACCTGTTTCTATGAACAATGAATTGATTTGCCGAGAGAAATATACAGGGTGTTTTTTTTATTATGCTCCGATTAATAATTGGAATAACTAAAAAAAACAAGAAAGATAGAAAGCTCCAGTTTTCTGTCAAGGCTCAGGTATTTCTTGACATTGTGTGTCATACCAGTTTGACGGGTGCACATCTTCTTGAACAAGCCCAAAACAAGTGGTGCACCATCTAAATGCAGGGTTTTGTTGTTCTTCTGCTTTAAATCATGTCCCAACTTTAAATCAGAATAACTTAAAACCAGGATCAGGCAGCTGAAAAATTCTTTTTGCATGGCAACAGGGATTTGTTGGCATTTTGTTAGGTGGAAGCATTATAATCATTAGTTAAGCACGCACTGTGGTAAATCGGCTCATTACTCTTTTCCAATGACCAGATACCACCAAAGACCACAACAGCTATTGTTTGGCTTAAGATCAAATAATACTCCTTTTGTATTGCCATTATACCATGCAAGAAAAGGCACAGTAGACTGATCATCTGCCTGCCTCCATTTCTTGTCACTTAGAGTTTTTACCAGTTCCCTGGAGCTGGGTCCCGACACTGCTAAGGCCGTATGAAGGGATAAGAATAACAAAACAAAATTAGTGAAGTTTTTACCAATCTAATTTTTGTTAAATGTTCGACTGCCCAGTTCAGATGTGTAGCTTGTTGTTACATTGTGTGCATGTTGAACAGACATGTGTGCTGTGCATGTGTCATGCGAAGTAAGGGTTGCTGACCTGAGACTCTCTTTGAGTGAAACCATAATGAAATGCAGATTCTACGATTCTATTTTGTCGAACTGAATTATAAGTCTAAAATTATAAAGCAATTTCCAGCTTTTTATTTTTTTAGTAGGTACACCTTTGGGATTTCATAAAAACACGATCTGAATATTTCATGATTGTTTTATGATCTAGCTTACGATCCCTCTGAAATTTAAGCTAACAGGTCATGTGATCTTAGCTCTATTATAATAGATTATCTCTCATCACTATGGTTTCTGCCATATTCAACCCTTACCTCATTTCCAGAAGATCAGCACTGGCTACCACGTCCTCTTTGGAGTCCATGTTCCTCAGTACATGTACTGTCTTCTGATGATCCGCTTCTTGAAACATGTCTGCGTGTCTCTCCACAAATTTGTGAGCTGTTGGAAAGAAAATGACAAAAAGTAAAAAACAACAAAAAGACATGATTTCAAAGATACACTTCTTGACAGAGAATAATTCTTGTGTGAAAATGAAATTAAACAAAATAGCAATAAAAAAATAAAGCAGGTCCTAACAAACTTTTCCAAAAAAATAAAAAGGAATCAACAGAATGGATATTATATTTTTTTTAAATATTTTTCCAAAACACTTTTTGAAGTATCAGTGATGTGTAATAGGGCATCTTTTTAAGAAGAGCTCCTCTATACACGCCAAGATAAAAAACTTTGTAATTGTTTTAATTCTCCAACTGATGAGGCAGTGAGATAGAGAGACAAATTATTGTGGGTTTGGCAGAGATTGTCAGAGAGGATAATATCAAAATCAAAGGAACAAGCCTTTTATGACAAAAACATTTTTTTTTTTTTACTTCCTTTCTTTTCCCTGAAATTGACACTAATTTGATGAAATAGTTTTGCTAATTTATGTGATTGCATCATGAAGTAAAATCGAAAACAAAAATTCTACCTGGAACCTTGTGGCCATTGCACAATACTTCCAGATACACATGAACAAACATTGGAAAGAGCAAAGGTCGGAGTTCAGTGGCATAGGGTTCAACAGCTCCTGTGATATAAGTCTTCAGTCTGGAGAAGAAGATTGGACAGACAGGCAAAGATTTGAATATGTAATAAGCATATTAATTACCTGTTTTGGTATCTATATTTCATTCAGTAACATAATAAAACAGAGAGGCTCTTCCTCCTCCCTCTGTGCTTGGCATTCTCTGTCTTTTCATCTTTACTAGGCTCTTCCTCCTCCATTAACCAAGCACTCTTTTCTCGATACATGTGATTGTCTGTCCCTTTGCTAAATGTACTGTGCCTGACGAAGACCTTTGGTTAAAACGTCGCTGTCTTTGTCACGTTTTTTTTTTTGTCTTTACAGGCCTGCTGCCACTCTTTCATTGTGATTATTATACTACGAGGCTTAGCAGTACTCCTTTCAGGTTTAACAAAAACAGGACATCAAAGAAAAGGGGAAAAAGTAAGACGATAGCTTCCGTGTAAAAGATAAGAAACAGAAGTATTTTTTTTTTAAAGAGTAAGAAAGTTATCCAAGTTTTTATATATGCGAGATCAAGTAAAAATGCAATGAACCTTTTCTTATAAGTAACAATATTATCACTTTTGGCTCAGACTGATTTTTTTATGCAGAATGTGAAATCGACTATTTATTTCACACAATGCATCAATACAATCAAAATCTTAGATAGTTTTCTGATGCTTTGGAGTATTTACACCTAATGGCTTCTGATTCTTTATCATTCAATAATAAAATAAAAAAATACACACTGATTTCAAGTTCAAAGAAAATTAAGGACGAAATTATCATAATCAAGAGTTTAAGAAAATGTTTCATCCTCTTGTTTACCGAGTGTATTGCTGATTGCAAGCAGTTGTGTCGCCTGAAATACTGCTCAAGGTCAAGGTGTTCTCCAGGCTGGTCTGTAACTGAGTCCTCCGACGCAAGGACATGCTCGGGATATCGTGTACTTTCTTGGCATCTCTTTTAGATGGCATCTCACTCTCCTGAAATTATCCAAATAAACACTAAATTCAGATACCTTTGAAATAAGCATGTATAATTTATAACTATATCAGAAAAATGGAAGTCTTACAGTTTCACTCCTTGCCTTGTCAATTTCCTTTTCAAAGAAAGATACTGAACTGAAAAAGACATTTCAATTTCTTTTATACAATCAATCAAAGATCTAGAATCTACAGCAATGAGTGAAACCATGAAACTAAAAAATGACCAAAAATTCTTTGTTAGTGAACCAGTTTTATTCAATCATCGGTTCTACTTAAGAATCTGGGTCCCATATGTTTACATGGCAGCCATCACGATGGGTAGTGAAGGATTGTTTTGCCAGACAGAGAAATAAGCTAGGCACCAAATTAATTAAAAGGCAAAAAAAATAACTAAATAACCAGGAGGAGGATGTAAAAAAACCCTAAAAACCTGCAAAATTAAGGACACAATGAGATATAGATTTTGTTTAAATTTCAAAATAAAATTCAAAATTCATGAAAAATGCGGGGAAAATATTCATCCCCGCACTCCACTTCCAGACCCAACAAAAAATATTTGATAATACATAAAATGTATGTATAGCTAAAAATTCAAAATAAAATTAAATTGTGGACATGAATAGTGGATAGCGCGTATCACTGTCATTACCATACTCCGAAGCACTTTAAAATAACATTCATCCCTGGCAGATATAAAACCACACGATACAAACCTGCCAGCTTTTGCCAAACCCAATCAGGGACGCTTAGTTTGGTGGTCAGAGGACAAATTTTTACAGAAGTTTTTACCCCCCCCCCCCCCCCCGCATAAAACTATATACACAAATAATGAAGGGTTCATAGAATATCAAAATTAAGGAGTTTAAATCTGAAATGGTGAGATTTGAAAATGTGTCACCATTGTTTTCTTCTTGAAAAACATCAAATTGACCCTGTCTTACACTTACAGTGGACCACTGAAGAAATGTTTTTAATCCTTTTTTTCCCCATTCTCTCTGCTGTGTCTTCACTAAGGCCCCAAGCCTTATAGTAATGGAGATACAGCTGAGCGTTGTTTGATGCTATCAGCAGCACTAAGTGGGCCTTACAACTTGCTTGTGAAAACAGATGTAATGGTGCTTTACCTCATCATCATATAATATCCTTGCAATCAACATTCAGTAACTAATCTACTCTGTCAGCTCATTACATCTATATGTATTAGCAAAAGATGACACAAGAAGTCTGTCCATCTTCACATTACTCTATGATTTATCTTTATGTCAATACAGAACAATGGAACCACTCAAGACTTCACCATTCAGCCACAAAAAAAAAGTAGATTAGGATAGGTCAATTAATTCACCAAACGAAAAAAACCACATTGATTCTGGTGCTCATTTGGGCTAGAATGACATTACCAAAGCTTCAAAACAATCTTTTCTCATCAATTCCTCCTTAACACCTGTGTGTGTGCAGAGAGAGAGAGAGAGAGAGAGAGAGAGAGAGAGAGAGAGAGAGAGAGAGAGAGAGAGAGAGAGAG
>JBCIKM010208034.1:0-12689 GCA_039654465.1 Melibe viridis | reverse complement strand
TCTCTTGCCTGTGTAAAGCGCATAGAGCAAGACCTAGTCCTGGTTATGCGCTATATAAAAGCTATTCATTATCATTACTTATTTCTTATCTTTTACACTTTTGCAAACTCAGTGGTCATCCCTCATTTCATGCCTTTAGATACATAACCGAAAGGTCACAAGTTAAATGTACTGAGTACTTTTGACACAAAGGGGATTTAAGATCCTGGGTCTTCCTCAACCATTATGCTGTTATTAGTTATAGATATTGTTTATTTTTGTAAGGAGAGATATTCTTTGTCATTGTAAATCATCCCTCAATGGTGTTTATGTGTTTTGAGAGATGGTATTTAATTTTTTAGTGTAAATTATCTCACTACTGTTTGTGGTTTGATCTGTTCCCTCTTTGAACTTATTCTATTATCTTATTTTCCCCTGGGCTCCTCAATGACCCTTGTGTGTTGTGGGGCCCTAAAACCACCAATAAACAAAGAAACAAACAAACTCACTCACTCACTCACTCACTCACTCACTCACTCACTCACTCACTTAAACACTCACCCACCCACTCACCCACCCACTCACTCTTTCTACCCTTCTGCACTGCACCAGTCATTGTATTTGCTAATCATAATGGCGCTCTCCTCCCCAGACGAGTATCTGACAGCCTGCATGGAGATTTGCACCTCCGAGGCTGAAGATGCTCATAATGTTTCCGGATCGATGTCAGAACACAGCACCTGGGACAACTATCAGGTCTGCATTTCATTTTTTTTCCCCTCTTTTCTCTTCAATGGTCTGCAAGGCCCAATCGCTATTTTGAATTTCAATAAGATTTACAACAGAGTAAAAGCTTGGTGCTTTTACTTTTACCCCTTAGTTTTAGGATCATATTCGGAATATTTTCATGGTCTGTGGGGTTTGATTTTTGCTTTTGTCTTTGCTTTTTTATTTATTAGTAGAAAGGGCAGTTATAAAATAGTATTACAATTGTGTGTTTCAGATGTTTTACCCTACAGGCAGTGAAGACCCTGGAGAGGAACTGCTGACCTGGGAGCCCCAGGATGACCTTGAGTTTGAGGATGACTTCCAGCTGCCCCCAGAACGCTCCATCCTCAATGATGTGATGAGCAGCAAGGCTAAGTCTAAGCTCAAAATAGTGAGAGATAATTCTTGTTTTCCTCTGTTCTTTAATGACTCAAGACAACAATGTACCCTAAAGAGAGCATGGAAGTAAATTTAAAATAATTGCAGGGATGTGACAAATGCTTTCTCAGTTTCCCTGTTGTGCTTTATTTGTTTTGAAAATAACATGTCAGAAGTCAGTGTTAAATGTCTGAGTTTGAAATGAGACGAAATTAGGTTTTGTTTGGGTAGGACGCAAATTTTCGTTTGAAAACATTTTTATGACTGGGTCATCTGTTTTCTCATTTACTGGAGGCACTCCAGGCACTTGATTAAAAATCTCATTTATTGTTGTTTTTTTCTGTTTTAAACTCTAGTTTGCTTTCTGTGAAAGTCTAACCACCATTTTGCAACACTCATCCTTGCAGAAGAAACACGGAGGGGTAGGGGAAGACAGCGATTCAGACCTTGAAGACTTCCACGACATCCTGAACCAGTCAGAACTGCAGCTCAAGCTCGCCAACCAATCGCTGAAGAAGAAGCGACATGACCCCATGGGCACCTCCCTGCACCCCAACCCTGACAAATATGTAAGCAACCAGACTTGGGCTGATGATCACTTTTTGTTCTCAAACTGTTCCCTGGTATTGATCACTTCTCACTAGAAGCCTGCTTTTGGTTTTCGATCTGCTAGAATATTTTTTACAAATGGCTCACAATTTTTTCTCTTGCATCAAATGCTAAAATAAGTAGAAATGAAACTGGATTCCATTGTAAGCTGAAATTTTAATGGTTTTGTTTTTTTTATGTGTTTTTCTTTTTTCACACAGGCTGAGATTCTTGTGACATATGAGACAAACATTAAGTGTCTTGAAACCATTTGCCAGCACCTCAACACAGAGGACGTCACAGAGGCAGATGTGAAGAGAGTTCAAGGTGAGTAGCATTTGCTTCTTTTGAATGTCTCTATCCTGATCAAACATCATTTATTCAATTCAGGGATATGCAAAATATTCTTTATACTTTAATGCAAAATTTACCATTTTACAAATACCTTGCATTTGTAGTAAGTTTTTCTAGACTCTTTGTGTTTCCAACTGACAAGTCCTACCCATTTTATTCTTTTTTCTTATGTAACATTCTTCTTTTTTCCCCTGCACCTGGCAGAATTAGGGCATAAAAATCAAACCACATAGATTTATCATCATTTTGAACAGGAAGGATAAGAGCACTTGACTATTTGAACTTTTGTCAGGCGACAAAGCATTTATTTCTGTATTTTCTCTTTTGCGCCAGCCTGGCTTCTCAGAGTAGGGTTAGGGTGCCTAACTCTCTAATTTTTCAAGTGGTAAAGGAAGCCGGGACTTAAATTTTTTTTTCTTCTGTCAGGTTTGTCTTTGTTTCGATTTTCAGTGGTAATTGATAATGTCTATTGTACCAGGAACTCAGAGCCTTTCTAAATATGGATATTTGTTTTCTATAGTAACTATTATTCTCATAATGATCTTTAATTGCACAACCAGACCTGATGGATGAGTGGGGCAAGGTGTACAATTCTGCCTCGGAGAGACACGCCCAGACAGCTGCCCTCAGCGAGCTGCGGGAGATCATGTCTGCCATGAACAAGTCTGTACAAGAAGTTGACGATTCCTTGTCTTATGACAAGTTTAGCTCCACTGATGAACTTAGAGACACAATCTTACAGTTAAAGGTTTGTCTGGAGACAGTCTTCTCACTCTTTTTTTTTTTTTTTTTTTTTTTTTAAAACACTTGCTTTGTTGTTTCTCAAAATGAAGGGCAGAGGCATCTTTCCCTCTATCTAATTTTTTAAAGAGTTTTGTTTGGTTTACTTTAAAAAAAGAAAAATTGAATTCATGTATAGAATATTCATGTATAGAATTGACAAGAGTAGACTAAGTAGGTTAGGAAAGGCTTTAAGAAAATTGGGTGTTAGACTATTTAATCTGATGCACTTAAGGTTTTATCAGGTTGAGCTTTTTTAAATTCTTCCACAGATCTTACACTCTCTTTGTGCCAATTCTGTTTTTTTCCCCCATTTTCCTTAACTTCTTAAATTTTGGTACTATTTCCTATCTCTTATTTTGTTGTTGTTTGGTTTGTTATTCTTTTTTTTATTTTTTCAACAAGTAAATTAGTTTACAACCTTTGACCTGTATTGTCTCCCTCTGTGTCGGCAGGAGAGACAGGTACACCTGTCCCATCAGGCAACAACCCTGGAGTCACTGAAAAGCCGCCTGGCAGAGTTTTCCTCCCAGTATCCAAGTGTGTGTGTAGACAAATACTGGCAGGACATGAAGCGCCTGGCACAGGACACCAACCTCACCCTCAACAAGTAAGCAAGCTGTATGTGCAGTGGCTTGGTGACCGTCCAATTCGATTGTGTCCAATGTGTCACTATCTTAACATTCTGGATTAAATAAAGTGTACTCCAATTACTAATACTCGTTATGCTGTTACATTGTGAGATTTAACAAGATTTAGAATCATTTTGTTTTTTATTTCGTATGTTGGTGGTTTGACCATGTAAACAGGATGGAAAGTGACAGGATCTAAATTAAATGTTATTATGTAAACAGCAGGGAAAGTTGCCAAGAGGTAGACCAAAGAAATTGTGGCAAGAAGCAATCTCAGACATAGTGGAAAATAAACGTTGTATATTTGTAGATGCAAAAAGGAAGAGCCTAGATAGGGATCAGTGGTGAAAGTTTGTGTATAGCTCTTAAACCTTACACGGGAAGGTACTAAAGGTAAAAATAAAGAAAGAAAGAAAGAATCAAGTTTATGCAAAGCAATTAAACTGTTCACCGAAAGGTACTAAAAGTAAAGATAAAGAAAGAAAGAAAGAATCTATTTTATTCAACTTTATCACACTGAGCAATTTAACCATTTATTAAAGTTTCTTGAAAAGACTATCTTTTGTGTACAAAAACTCTTGATGAGTCGTTGATGAAAATCTTTCAAAACAGTAATTTCTGTCATTACTTTCTAACATGTTTATGGGATGAATTATTTATTTGTTTTACAGCTTTAAAACCAAACCAAACCAAACACAACATAAACCTCTTCATATCATGGTTAATGTAGAGAAATTACTCTAAGGATGTCAGAGTAGCCAGAAAATCAATTCCCCCCCCCCCCCCCCTCTCCTTTTTTTTTTCTTCTCTGCTCAGACTGACAGAGCATGCAGCCAGCTTGGAGAACAACTGGAGTGTGTGGGTGGAGTACCTGGACAGCCAGAAGGAGCTGGACACGTGGCTGGCGGCTGACAGGGAGCGCCTGCACGGCTTGCTCAGCCAGAGGGAGTTTGGGTCAAGAGTCACCAAGAAGGATGTTCTCAAGGAGCTGGAGGTAACGGGGCTGGCTGCCCTCTTTTACTTATAAACTCGATAAGGGTTTGATAGGAGAAAAAATATACGTCACATATCAACAGCTACTTGCAAGAACTGATTATCTCCACTTTTGGCCAAACTGGAACTTAACATATACCCTTTCCCGATTTAAAATCTTTTTTGAATTGCCTGATAAAGGACAATAAAGAGTTATTACTCTAGTACTAACTCGCTAATTTTGACCCACTTTTTCACTGCAAAAATGGTTATCTGGGAAAGGTAAAAATTGGAGAAAATCATATCTTGCAGGCAGCTGTATTTATAGTTGTGTAAAATTTTCTAATTTATTTGACGGAAATAAGAAACTTATTGTTTTAATGTTCGCTATGCTTTTAAGTCTGAGGACTGTTCTGTACACAATTCTTGGATTGTGCCATTTCATGATACTGAAATTGTAAGACTGATCATGTGTCATGTGGAATACGTCCCTCCATCGGTCCACAACACCTTGATCCCTTTGGTTGGGACTGCACAGGGTGAGAAGTTTCTCCTTATTCTTCAGTTTCTAAATTTATAGAGAAGGTTTTGGAAATTCGTTTCATCATAATCTTCTTTTCTCTTCTTTTGTTTGTATTTGTTGTTTTTTGATTGTGGAAAATTACTGCTCATTTCATTACAAGTTATATTTTTTTCCAACTCTGGCAGACCCTCCAGCAGAATCTGGCAGCCTATGAAACCAAACTGTCCGTGCTACAAGCCATGCACTCCCGATTGACACGCACCTCCAACGACGATGCGCAGCGGCTGTTGCTGGCGTCGCTGGGGGACCTGCGCAACCAGCTGTTTGTGGTGCAGCAGCGTTGCCAACAGACCTACCAGGACATGGAGGAGGATGAGGAGTTGGACCTGTGCTCGGCAGGCCTTGGCCACCTGTCCATGCAGGCTGCAGCTGTCCACGAGATGATGACTGCCCAGCAGGCATCACCGTAAGTCTCGACTTCTCTTCTTTTTTATTTATTCTCAAGCGACTAAGAATAGATAACTGGTGTCCACTGAGTTCTGTTTCCACCAAGACAGAATCATAAGAAGCTTGGAACATCATTTGTATATAGGTTTCAGTTGCAGGCTGGGTAATTTTTTCATGCTTACCCAGGCACAACCGTTAGACTGAGCTTTCTCTTCATTGAACGTCTCTGGTGGGCTGGGGATAGATTTTTTTCTCTTTTTTTTTTAATACCGATCTGTCTCCAATATGAGTTCTCAAGCAGAATCATTAGCCCCTACTTTCACTTGCCTTTAGGTTTCATTTACAAACTGGGAATTTTTAAAGACTGCATTTGTTTTCTCGGTAGACTTTCCATTGATATTGAAATGGTTGTGAAGTTTCATACTTCAATATAGTTCGTGGGTCACATTTTCTCTACCTTTTGAAAAGTTTGATATTATTGGATTGGCTTTATTTTTGTATGTATGGGTAGGGGGGGGGGGGGATGTGGCCTAGTTTCTGATATTTCAGCAATTCATTGATATTGTATGAACTTTTTAGGCTTGATTTAGCTGGGTTGTTTTGTTTTTTTTATCTTTTGAAAATCAAAGACTAATCAAATGAAAACTTGAAAACTGTATGATGAAATTGTCTTAAGCATAGTTTACAAAACTCAACCTATTCCCATCTACTATATTATCTATGAAAGTTCCAGGTCCCTGAAGAGCAAGCCAGCTGACCCCGTGACTGCCTCCGCAGCCCTTTCCCCAAGGGTCGACCCCAAAGACCTGCCTGCCTCCAAGCTGTGTGTGTCCTGGCTGCGCTCAGTGCCAGTCCAGGTGGTGGCGCTGGTGTTTGTGGCAGGACTGGTCTATGCACTGGACCCAGAAATCCTGGATCGACTGACCAACTTCTCCTTGACCATCACACCGGAGCTCCGCTATGTCAACGGGCCTCCAACCATCTGAGTCTCAGCAGCCAAGAGATTCATGTAAAAAAAAAATAAAATGTAAATGTAAAATTCCCTATATTTATCACTTAAAGGGAAATTCTTCCCATGGGTATGTCCCAAAGGAAGACTGGGACAACCCAGGCATCGGCTACAGTGGGATAAGACACGATAGCCCAGGTTGGACTGGAATCCATGCAATTTAACTGACTGAGCTATTGTGCTCCCATTGTACAGTCCATGCCAGCGTCTCTCCCTGAAGAGACAATGCAAGAGGTTTGTATAGTACAGCTGTGTAAAGCAATGCCTGGTATGCTAACCGGAATGAGCAGTGCATGTCAGGGTGTTCTTGCTCGGGGAGAATGTCGCACTAAAATATAAAGGTTTGCGGAATGACGGTTGCCACAGCATGATCCTGTGGACAGGGGGGGGATAACTAGCCCACTGAAGGCAGCCTAATGTTGTAGCCGTGAGGCTGTTTTCTCTGGAGTTGTGTATGAATTTTTAAAAAGCTGAAATTTGAAAGCAGTAAAATAGTAAAAGTGCAATGGTGTTAAAAGATTTTTTAAGAAAAGAAAGGAATATCAATATAATGATTGTAAGAGAGGAAAGTGATTGATGGAGAGCCCATGAGTCAGGGAAATGCAGCCCTCTCTGCCATGTTTGCTGACGAGCAGAGTGGTTCTTTGGAGACGGACCAAACTATGATGGTCTTTTCTCCAAATCTAAAACAGCACCTTCTGTTAAATTTTATGTCTTGAAGACCTATGAATTACAAAACAATACAGAGGCATCAAATAGGATCCCAGCACTGTCAGCTGAGTTTCTACATTTCAACACAATTCTAAGTAGCCTGCAACAAACCACTGGTTGAAGACAAAAATGGTGTGCTCCTTTTGTGTCTTGGTTTGTTTCATTTTTAAATGGCAAGTGTACTTTTAAATGTCAGAAAAGTTTTAGTTATGTGTAAGAGTTCACTGGAAATTTGATCTTTTGTCGAATATTTGCGTCAATTTTAAGATTGTAAATATAAATTTGGTTATTCATATCAAAGAGGTCACTAGAAATTTGATCTTGTGATCATTAAGATCATCAGTTTTAAGATTGTATATATAAATTGGGTAAAAGTTTATTATTTAGGTCAAAGAGGCCAATGGAAATTTAATCTTGCGATGAATGGATGTGTAAGTTATAAGATTGTGAATATAAATTTGTTTATAGTTAATTTATATCATATCTTATTGGGGAAAAGATCAAGTGTAAAAGCTGCTTCAATGAAATTTTGTGATTAAGGATGAAGAGCTCAGTGCTTGTGGGTGATGAACGTACAAACTATGCCTGGACATGTGATACAATATATGCAGAACAGAACTGACGACTAAATCTACGTGGAGGAATTTGCTTCCAGTCATGTGCATTGTATATAATATTAAAAAAACAAACAAAAAACCCCCCAAAAAACTGCATAAACTTAAAGGTTGCTGCTGCTTATGATGTAACACTGACCTTGTTGGTTAGATTGGTCCTGGCTTAGTTGGACAATGGACAATGCAGAGCGCTGTGTCACTGAACACAGAGCCATCCCTACAGATTCGTTTCTGTAAAGAATGGTGTAGTCTGTTACACCCAACTGTAAGCATGAAAAGAAAAAAAGGCTTGGTTTCTGACAACATTGATTGTGGTGGGATGTTTGGACGTGTGGTTTGCTGCAGGGTGGGAAAATCCCTGGTCTTCAAAAGTTCTGGTGATAGATGGTGAAACAGAAGGTGCTTTAACCAGTCATAGAAATATTTTGAAAATTATTGGGGAAAGAACACCACGAAGATATGAAGGTGGAAAGAAAAATAACCTGCAAAGAAATAAGCATCATTGGCTCATATATTTGAATAATCTTCTAAAAGAGGGAGCTCATTATGTCAGTTTTAAAGACCATTCTAAAGAGTATCTCTGAAATGAATAAAACCCTAAAATCCAATGCCTCGCACAGCCAAGTCCATCAGAGTAATAACGGACCCGCGGAATTGAAAGAGGTTCCTTCCCTTGAGCCATGATTGTAATTTTGTACAAAGTTTGGATTCACATCAGCAATTTCTCAGTCTTGTCTGTTCACAGATCTAATTCTGATCACTGAGCTAGTAGTCTCTCTCTCTCTCCTCTCTCGCTCTCTCTCTCTCTCCTCTCTCTCCTCTCTCTCTCTCTCTCTCTCTCTCTCTGTTTGCCTGTTTCTTTCCGCCTGAAACCAAATAAGACATCAGAGGAAACGAATGTGAGGGCAATGGAGATGATCAGATTCCTTTAAAGGTCTGACAAATCAAATGGGTTTTTTACTATATAAACTCCTACGCAGCTTTTCTCTGCAAAATTTACAGAAATTCATTCTCTTGAGAGAAAGTGCTTCTGAGAAGCCAAGTGTTACCTATGAGTAACTATGTCTCATGCTTCATGCATGAATTTCATGGGCACCTATGTGACCTCCTTTCCCATCCTTATTTCATCACCATTCTTTTTGTCAACTAATCATTTCATGTAGCTCAGTGCCTTATTCTTGATGGTTTCTGGTGTTGTCTCTGAAATATTTATATTTCTATTATTATATCAATTTTTTAAAAATATATTAGAATATAATACTTGCTTGTCAAAGTTTCATTTTTCTTGTTTGTTCATTTTTTTTTTTTAAATTGTTCGTTCTATTTATTTGAGTGTATTAGACCAGATTTGAGGTTTAAGCTGAAACAAATTTCTCGCATTTCAGGAATGGACAAAAATTCCTTTTTTATTTCACCTCCTTGAGATGCACCTCAAATGCAATTCAGCAAGCTCAACAGGCATGCAATAAGAGATACTAACTGATTCATTGTGGAATCTTTGTCTAATCTGCCTGTGTTTGCAAACAAACTTTTTACTGTTCAGATGACAGAGTTAAGTGGCTGTGTTACATTTTCCCAAAGCTTATTAAGGTTCTGTTTGTAAAGCAGTTCCCCCATTTCTCTGAACCCTAAGCCCTGGTCCTAGAAAGAAAGTAGACATTAGTTATTCTTTTGCTCTGAGGTCACAAACGACAGCTGAATAGCCATCACCAATGGATGTTTATCATCTTGATGCATCATTTTAGGCATTGTGTAAGGACTTCAGAGAATAAAACTGACCCCATTTGACATTTTGCTTCAATGCTGCATCATTTTGTATTGTTATTTTTATGTATTTATAAGGCAGCACTAGAGGTTGAATCTTGTATTTATTCTATACGGCAATAGAGATTTTCTATCCACGCCTCTTGGCGTAAATGGTTTGTGTTATATTCAACAGCTAAATAATTGATCGGACAGAATAAACACTACTATAAGACTGAATGTTCGCGTTTTAATCGATCAACGAAGAAAACCTTTACTGAAATCAAAGGCTTGTTGAAAACACTTGTGGTTTTGATTTTTTAATTGACCACATTTGCACACTTGCAGATATCAATCAGCATTATAACAAACAAAGCTACCTTGAAAAGTTGTTACTTTGAAATCTCAAGATCATCGTATCTTTTTCCAAAGTATAAAATCTGCATCATTGATCAGTTGCTACTGAAATATTTATTTTATGAATTTCCTTTCTATTTGCTGGGAAATTTCTAGAGCTCTATTTGAACACTGTAATTTAGGTGTCAAAATTAGATCCCACACCCTGTGGTGTAGAGTGTACATAGTTTCCCTGCATACTTTGGATGGCATCTTTTATACCTGTACCCTCGTACATTGCAGATTACCATGTTTTTGTCTCAAGATTTCTCTCTTTTGGGAGCCTTTGTTGCCCTAATTTTAATTCATATTGTTAGTTTTTTTGTGTTTTTTTTGTTAAAAAATTTTAAGGTCTTTTTTGGCTTTCAAAACAGTACAGCTTTGGTTGAGCAGTCATGGGACAGCTTCTGTTTTTCTTTGGTTATGAATTCCAATTTTTTTCTTCTTTCTGCTTTTCTTTTGTTATTGTAAAATGACTGCGGTTGCTTGATACCGTTTCTCTGCCAAGTTTTGAACAGAAATGTCTGTTGCTGAATTTGTGCATTTCCTGACCCTAATTTATTGTGATTACTGAACTACACGCTGAGTAGTTTTATTCCAGGTGACCGACATCTTTGCTCCTTCAAGCATACCTCAGCTGCTGGACTAATGGACAAAGGCTTTGTAAGTCAAGTGATAAGAAACACTGAATTTTAATGTCTTTTAAAAGCTGAAGGGATAACCAGGGTTAGGAGAAGTCAAAGTAGAATATGGGGGGGTTTACCAAGAATCTCTTTGTCATTATTCTGTTTGTAAAAAAATTACATGTTGTGGCCTCTTCATATTTTATTTTTGTACTTAATACTTATGTATTTATTTTCCTCCCCTCTCTATGAGAAAAGTAGAATTGAGAAGAAAAAAAAAAATGAACAAATTAACTCCCTGTGATTGCAGTTCCTGGTGATATCAACTTCTGATTTTTACTCTATGGGAGACATTGAATTTGCTGGAAATCTATGTGCAATAATTTTATGAGGAATAAAGCACAGGTTTTGGATCAATCCTACCCTGGTTTTCTGGTGCAAGAAAGAAGCTTCTTGGCTTAACTGAATAATCTTGAGCTACATTTGGTTTTTCTCATGACCATTAATATTATGTTATCATTTTTACGTTTTTGGTATTCTTTGTTTTATATTTTTGTTTATTTTTCTGCAATTTGCAATGCGTTTTTTTTAGAGAGGAAACTATTATTATCATCAATAAAATTTCTTTATAAATGTTATGCCTTGCGTTTGGTTCTTCTTTACCCAGCAGTCATCATGTGAGCTTGATTTTTCTTGTTTGCTCCATGTAGTTCGAGGAAGTCCTTAATAGTTATAGGCCACTCTACCTCTCATCTTTGGCGCTGAAACTATCGTCTTGGTTTTTCCCCTTTTCTGTGAGTGTGATGTCCTGTTTTTGTTGTCTTATTTGCAATTCAGTGGTCATCCCTTATTTCATGCCTTTTGGTACATAACTCCAGGATCACAAGTTTAACGTGCTGAGTGCTTTTGTACACAAAGGGGGTTTAAAGATCCTGGGTCTTTCTGAACCATTAGGCTGTCATGAGTGATGGCCATTGCTTATTTTTGTAAGGAGAGGTATTTTTTGACATTGTAAATCATCTCAGTCGTGTCTATGTGTTTTGAGAGGTAATTTTATTTTTTAGTGTAAATTTTCTCTCTGCTGTATGTGGTTTGATCTGTTCCCTCTTTAAACAAATTCTATCATCTTGCTTTCCTCTGGGCTCCTCTATGACCCTCATGTGTTGTGGGGCCATAAAACCCCCAATAAACAATCAACAATTACTTTCTCCTTGGCAAACAAACAAACAAACAGCCATCTGTGGTATCATTGAGTGTTTTGAGAGATGATATTTATTTTTTAGAGTAAAACATCTTTCTGCTGTTGGTGGTCCTGTTCTCTTTATTATGTCGTCTTTCTTTCCCTTTTTGATTACCTCTACGACCTTTAAGTGTTGTGGCAAAGTGGAACGAAGACGTAAACCTGTCAGGATTGTTAATTAGCATCTTAAGGGGCAGTTTTCCAACGGGTTTTGGAGAGCTGGAGGTGCCCAAGAGGCAGTGAGCTGATTTACTTTTGTAACCCATGCATGTCATGGTGCCCTTAGTAAAAACCAGTAATACGCAAAAAGGTTTTTATATCTTCAATACACATCATTCAATTTTAAAGGAGAGACAAAAACAGAACTATGCACGTAGTAGCAGTAGCAGCAGTACTAGACCTTCTGCTTTTGTTTCCTAAACTCTTTGAAGGACAAGGGGCCTTTATTCCAAGGGAAATGCAATCAAATGTCAGAGTTCCTTATTACAAGTACTAGTAGGTACCTACCATCAAATGAAACTAAAACAATTTCACTGCTTTATTTTAAAATTACTTTTTGTCTAAGTCTAAGGGGAAAGATTGGCACAGAATGCAACAAATAAGTACTTAAAATAAATTACTCCATTGTTTTCAATTTTTATTTATAAACATGGATAAGAAAAATAAAATGACTGAATAAAAATGATCAGTACAATTTACAGGAAAACAGCTGCTCTAAAACATTTTGTTCTTTTTTTTAAAATTACAGCTAACTTGTATTATACAAGAAGATGAATTGAGAATCATTCAATTCCTTCTTAGTGGCACGCATGTTCATACTAATGTCCCTGGAGCAGCAAAACAGGATACTTTCATAAGTAATATCGGAACACCTCAAGGAGACAGCTTAAGTCCTCTACTTTTCATAATATATCTGGAACATGCATTAAGAG
>JBCIKM010207924.1:0-12691 GCA_039654465.1 Melibe viridis | reverse complement strand
GCTGGTGAAACACTGTCCTCTGGTACCATAATCCTGCCTGGTGCTGGTGAAACACTGTCCTCTGGTACCATAATCCTGCCTGGTGCTGGTGAAACACTGTCCTCTGGTACCATAATCCTTCCTCTGGTTACATAGGCATGAGGCAAAAGCAGACGCCAGGTCCAGCAATTGTTATCATATAATCCGACAGACAATCGCTGTGAGCTTCAGTTTCCAGCCATTGCCTTCAATCGTTTTTAAGTTCGAGATTCAAACCAGGATTTTGAAGGAAATCGGCAATTCAACGAGAGAAAAACCCCCCAAAAAACACTCTTTTGACGAGAGCATAATAGCTGACCATCGCAAGTCCAAAATGCAGAGATTCCTTGTTTGAGGTTCGAAACAGACACCACCTGAGATCAAATCAACTCTTGTGGCAAGAAAAGCTATCGCACGATGACCTGTGAAAAATTAACTAAAAGTTTTCACTTTGTCAGTGCATAGTTTCTTATGTTCGCATTCTTGAATTTTACGACAATCATTTTCTGACAAAATCGCAGACAAGAACCTAATAATAGAAACATATATGACGTCAGGTCACTGACAGGTGGAAGTCTAAGGAAGGGCTAAATATAGCGAATGATGTACTCAGGTAATGTTTACCCCTCCAGACAGCCATGTGGAGCTTAACCAGACGTGAAACTATGACAAGCTATACGCAAGGCCAGCGGCAAACCAACACAGTCGCTTATGCTGTTAATTTTGTTGGACTTGTATGGTCAAAGGACAATTTAAAAAAAAAAATTTTTTTTAATTGTCTGAAATCCGACAATTGTCAGAGGATTTGTAGGTCTAAGGTGACACTTTTCAATCATAAAAGCAATTAAACTGAAATACGAAAGATCAGACTTGAAACAAAAAATTGATTGTAATACTGCTTTAAAAAAATGAGTGAAGAAATGCTCTAGTCCGGCACCTTACTATGGTGAAGGACGTTCATGTGAGCACTGTGTAATAAAATTATGTTCACTGTACTTTACCTTGCCTGTAGTCCGATGCAGCAATATGGTGTGGAAAAGGCCTTGCACGACCTCTTCAATCTGCCGACCCTCCACACTCTGAAGAAATAAAAAGATGAAACTGCGATCACAATGAAATCTCCTTTGAATACATCAGACAATAGGAATAAGTCATTGAAGTTTTAATCATAACTTTGCTTCAAAGATTGGACTGAAACCCAATAAAATCAATACAAAGAAACTCATTTTACTACCAAGTTAAGGGGGTTCTCTCTCTATAAGCCTAAATCGTCCAAAATGGAGTAAAATGGAAGAGGAATGAATTCAGATGGTACTTGTGCATATTGTGGTGGTGCATTATCATTCATTATGTATCCATGAGGCACTTACCAATTCAAGCACTTGAGACCTTGCATTCATTTTCTGCTAAACTGAAGACTAGGTTTTTTTCCAATAAAAAAGCAAACAAAACATCAAGTAAAAGCTCTTGAGCCTACACCACAAGCTTTTCTGTTAAAGATGTCATCGCACAATTGATTGTAGTGGTTTAGACTGTCATCTGAAAAGAAGAAGGATAAACTCATAGAGACAAAGAAACTATCTAGATGCCTAAGTGACAGTGAATAATAATAAAAAGGACAGCCAGATCTCGTTACTCTAGTAAATAAAAAAAATGATGTGATCGATGTCTTTGATAATGATGGCGGAGAGAAGGAGAGAAAAATGCCAGCTGTATATTTTTGACACCGAATCGGAAATGACTGGGTAACAATGCTTTCACTTTCATCTCTTTATTCTGGAGAACTGAGTGAACAAATGCCCAGCATTCTGTTCGAGAAAATCTGACAGGGAAACTAAATACTAGGGTCAAAGACCACTTTTAAAAAAAATCCACAATGAAGACAATCACAATACCGTCTAGATGGATCCCATTTTGCTATTCTCTCACGGAGATCGTAAATTATGTTTACATGCTTCAAATCTTGTTGCTCTTCGAGTTCTCCAATGTTTACTGTTTACCTCGCCTCGTTTTCAGCAAATAAGAATTCGAACATTTACCGCTCTTCTTTGTGTGATAATACAAAAAGTACTGCGGAATAGAAAGTAGATTTTGCTACTATGCAACTAGCTTTGCTTGTTCAATAAATCTGATTGCCTATCTTTCAGAACTAAGTTCTAAACTTGCCTGATTATTGGAGTCTCTAAGTTGTTTAGCTATTTACCAGTGTCGACATTTGAGGGGGAAGAGCAGCTTTATTATGAAGAATTTTCGTCAAAATGAATAAATAACGAGGAACCGTTTTGTTTCAGGTGTTCAGTTTAGTGCTCAATTAGCAATGAAATGCAACATTGGATCAACTTTTGAATAAAACAATCGCAAAGAGTTAAAAAATTTAACTTTGTTTTTACTTGTGCCGCTAACATAGAGTTACCTTCTTTTTCATCACAAAATGTCAGAAGAAAGGATCATTCTTTCTGAGCTTGAAGTTGCTCAAGGCACATCCACAAAAACAGTCTACCTCCAAACCACACTTTTTGACAATGGGAGCTCAGGAATGAAGTTAACTCTCACAGATGGGGAAGACGTATGGAAAGGAGAGAGTGAGATAACACTCTATTCTATAATAGGCCTTAATAATTGTTAATATCGCCAAATCTTTTACATATCAAAAAATTATGGTAAATATACAGTATTTTGCCACACAAACACAACCGTTTTTTGGGGGCCCTCCCATACTAATTTGAAGGTGCTGAATACGAAAATGACACTTAAAACTGTCGCAAAAGAGTAACCCCCCCCCCCTTTGTTTTTTCACTGTTTCTCTACTTTTTACGTGTTTTTCAGGGGGGCAAACCCCCTGAACCCCCAAAAAATAGTGAATTTATCAACTTACGGTTTTATTGATCCTCTGAATCTGTGTTAGAATCCACGTCGGTAAAACACCATGCTCCGTTAAGAAATTAACAGCTTTAACTGAATGAAATTCCGTGAAGAACTGGAAATAGTTGTATCCGGCGCATTCCATTCGGTCGTGGGTTTGACTGTATTGATTATTTGACTGAAGCCGATTCGTCAAAATCGGCGGTAAATAGGGGCGCATGCGCAAGAGCAGGTGCGCAGAGAAAAACTCGGAATTACTACGCAAATAGTTCGATTTTTAACCCCTTTTTTCTAAAAAAGTATTAATTTGCGACAGAAAAGACATATATTTTTGTGTTCAGCATGCAAAATTACATAAGAAAATAGTAATTACAATAATGAAATCGAGTGTGGCAAAATACTTTATAAATACCGATTAACCATTAGGCCCTACCATTGAAAGCATATTACCATCAAGTCAACAATGTTGCTGATATTTGGCAAAATAAGTTGCTATTTTCATCCAGTCCTTCTGATAGTAGTAGCCTTAATCAGCAGCAATTTAGTTGCTGATCAAAATAACAATTAATCTTTTTCACCTGATTATTAATGATTTTTTCCTACTTCCACCTATACCCCACTCTGAATCTATTTACTAACAAATGGAAACAGCTACCTCGAATATGATACAGACCTTCAGTACTATAGCAGTAGCAGACAACTATTTTGATAAATAGAGGCAAGAGTTTAGTTGCAGTTAATAACCATCAACAGATAGGCCTATGCTTCAATATCCATTAGATTATATTTCAAGGATATGTTTAAGCAAAACATACTAAATTTGTTAACCCTGAATTTTGGCAAGGTATGTGGGGTGATATATGGTATGGGCAAAACATCATCCACTTTATATTGGTTTGGTTGGTGTGGAATGACAGTCGAGATACGTCTTCAAGCTTGGCTAACAACCGTGTTGACCACCACATAATAGTAACGTACATTTGTCAAGGTCAGAGATATTCAAATTGCCCTGCCTTTTCTATGGATTTATTTAGACAATACAAAAGAGAGAAAGAAAGAAAAACAAAAACAAAACACTTACCCAAATGAGGTGTGCACATTGACAATGTTGTTTGAGTTCTTTTCTTGTGAATTAATGCTGAATGAATTCAGGACTTCCGGTACACGGAGATGAAGTTGCAGTTTTAATGTGGTCAGGAAAAATAAAAAACTAAAACCGATTCTCCAGGAAATTTCTCTCTCTCTCTCTCTCTCTCTCTCTCTCTGCTTGATCAGTTGCTTGTTCTTTCATCGAATTATTCTTCTTCAATTATATCGACTGACTCAGTGGAACTGAGTATTAGTCCAGACAAGTCTTTAACTGCAGATGCATTCTTCTTGGGTTTAAAGGCCATTTTTAGTTTGTTTTTTTCTTTCCTACTCCCATATCACCTATTTTATATTCTTTCTCCTCCTCCTCCTCCTGCTCCTTATCCTCCTCCGCCGCCGCCACTTATATCTCCTTATCCACCACCACCTCCTCCTCCTCCTCCTCCTCCTCCTCCTCCTCCTCCTCCTCCAACTGTTAACTACTTCAGTAGGTGTCCCGTTACTTCAATAAACCTCAAATGAGTACTGCTGAGCCTGGTAATATAATAATCATCACAATGAGAGAGTGGTAGCAGGCTTGTAAAGACAAAAACCGTGACAAAGACAGCGACGTTTCAACCAAAGGTCTTCGTCAGGCACAGTACATTTAACAAAGAGAAAGACAATCACATTTATCGAGAAAAGAGTGCTTGGTAAATGGAGGAGGAAAAGCCCAGTAAAGACAAAAAGACAGAGAATGTCAAGCACAGAGGGAGGAGGAAGAGCCTGGTGGATAAAAAAAAGGAAGGAAGAAGTGTGGATCAAGGTGTTTATACGAAAATGGAAGAAAGTAGGGCAAAATAATAAATTTACCAAAGATATTTATGCTATAAAGGATTAATAACCAAAACCAATAAAACTGAATCAACTCGGAATCAAAATAAAGGAGGCAAACAAAATAAGCTAAAAGAAGAAATATATAAAAATTGAAGAAGAAAAAAATATATATAGGAAAAACAAAATGACAATAAATGCAACAATAAAAGAAAGCTTCTCTACGGGTCTTGAGTGTGCCAAATCAGATCGTAGGACAAGTCCTGTGTTGTGCATCAAGTTGCTCTCACCAAGAAATGAAAAGACAGCCGGATGTTTACAGAAAAAGGACAAAACTTCTTCTTTTAGTTTTTTTTTATATTTTTTTTGTTATCCTCCTTTATTTTGATTCCGAGTTGATTCAGTTTTATTGGTTTTGGTTATTAATCATTTATAGCATAAATATCTTTGATAAATTTATTATTTTGCCCTACTTTCTTAGCACCTTTCATACTCCTTTTTCTTCCATTTATGTATATCTCACCTTGATCCACACTTCTTTCTTCCTTTCTTTTGTCCACTAGCTCTTGCTTCTCCCTCTGTGCTTGACATTCTCTGTCTTTTTGTCTTTACTGGGCTCTTCCTCCTCCATTTACCAAACACTCTTTTCTCGATAAATGTGATCGTCTTTCTCTTTGTTAAATGTACTGTGCCTGACGAAGACCTTTGGTTGAAACGTCGCTGTCTTTGTCACGTTTTTTGTCTTTGTTCTTGTTTAGTGTGTGTGAGTGTGTGTGTGTGTGTGTGCGTGTGTGTGTGTGTGTGTGTGTGTGTGTGTGTGTGAGCGTGCGTGCGTGTGTATGTATGTGTGTATGTGTGTAGTTTGTTTGTTTGTTTGTTTGTTTGTTTGTGTGTGTGTGTGTGTGTGTGTGTGTGTGACCTAGATGTGGCCGATGTCCGAAGAGTGTCAGTAGTTAAGAGCCGAAAAACTGATTGTCTGAAGACTTTCTGTTGTTCCTCCCCACAGAAGTATCTTGCTTATCAACTTGTTTTAGTTTGTCTTTTGTTGATTTGTTTTTGTGTATGTGTGTTTGTTGGGATTTAGGAGGTTTAATTTTTCGTTGATTTGTTGGTTTTTTTTTTATTATTTCGTAATCTCGCAAATGAACGGAAGTTTACTCATCATTTGTTTTTGTCAAAACATTGTGAGCCGCTTGCCTGTCTTCGTGTGTTGATTTCATGGTATGTGTCTCAGCCATCCCGGTCCTTTCTGACACAGTGTGATAGTTTCATCTCTGTTTCATAGAATTGCAGCATTCCTCATCCTTCCATCATACTCAACAATGGGGAAAAGATCTCGATGAAGCGTTGACAGACAATGTGTAAGCAGCCTAGCGTTCATATTATCTATAATATCATCATGATGTTGATTTGTTTTTGCTTTTGTTTGATTTGTATTTGTTTCTTGGTTGGGTTTTTGTTTTGGTTTGGTTTTGGTTTGGTTTGTTTGGTGTTTTTTTTCTGTTTGTTTGGTGGTTTTTGTTTGTTTTGGTTTGGTTTGGTTTTGTTTTTGGTTGTTGTTGTTTTTTGTTTTTTGTTGGGTTTTTTTTTTTTTTTTTTTTTTTCCTTGCAAGGATACTTCTGTTAAGGTGTGCTTGAATCCTTGAAAGCAGAACGTCTGTGAGCAGCCAAGGAATTACCACAACACTAAAGTTTTAAATTTGAAGGTTGTGCTGGTCTTAGACACAGGTGATCCTACAAATCGGTTCACCTATTCTCAGCGCGGGGCATTGATACCCGCAGCTTTGCGAGGTGTTCTGACAATGGCATAATCTCCAACCGGTCATTGTTAACGTGTAGATCCTGTTATTCAAACGGGAATAAGCGCCACAAAAGTCATATCTATAGTGTACTATACTTCTGTGCGATAATGTCCTTGCCTTCACTTCAAAATACCCCTGACTTCAAGGACTTTGCCGTGAGGCTAATTGGTGTGCCAGTCTTACCTTTCCATTTCTGTCTGTAATATTGGTTTGAATCTGGCAACAAGGCAAATATCTGTAACACATAACATTCTAATTATCCCGAGCTGTCACAGACAGGGTGGGGGGGGGGGGAGTCATACTCTTACTCTTACCTTACCTTACCTCACCTAACCTTTCCTTAACTCATAAAACACAACCTTACACTACCTGACCTCACGTTACCTTACCTGACCTGACCTGACCTTACCTTACCTTACCTTACCTCATCATACCTGACCTCACCTTTGACCTTTCTCGCTAAACCATGTTTTACCATACTTGACCTTACCTTCCCTGATGCCACCTTACCTCAATTCATCTCTCCCAACTTTCATCCCACCTCATTCCTTGTGCATCAGATAGGGGGAAGGAGGGCGTGTTGTCACAGTAGCACAATGTCACAAAAGGTTTTCTGGGTGTCCTTAGAGAACGGTGAATATTTCAACTGGTGCGCTTTTAAATTTTGTGAACCTTTTTCAAGAAGCACAACTTCAGTGGAAGTAGCTCTTTTGTTTTTCTCTCACCACCCAAATAAGTGAAATTTGGACCACAAGTAAATTTCTGGAGTCCCCGTAATACTTATCTGAAAACAACCCCATTTCTGCCGGTGAGTTTTTAATCTCGCATAACTTGTGTAAATGAGTAGTTTTGTTAAAACAATGAACTAAATAGGGATTATAATAATAATAGCAATTTTTTTTTTCAGAGATTAAAACATTGATTAAGGTGTGTTTGGGCGAGTTGTCACAGCCCTGGGGCGAGTTGCCATAGCCCTGGGGCGAGTTGTCACAGCCCTGGGGCGAGTTGTTACAGGTGTAATATCACTGGTGTCACAACCCACCCCAGGTCAGTGATGGATGTACCTAAATACATTGAGTTATAGATGCACTGTTGTTTTCTTATGGATTGTTTGATTTTGAGAAGTTCTCTGCCTTGCTTTCCTTCCCCTGCCCCATCCCCACCCCCTCCCCCTTCCCAGAAAAAGTTCCGTACCCAGCACCGATAGCCCAACTAAAACGCATCAACAATCGCTCCAAGCAAAGATTTGTCCGACCATTAGTCCTTTTCTAGTCTAGAATTGCCAAATTACCCCAAGATAATGTCAAGGACATTCACTAGATTTAAGAGTAGTTTTATATGATTTTTTTTTTCTGTTGGTGAAAACGATAGACTTTTCGTATGATTATTTTGTTGTTGTTGTTGTTGTTGTTGTTGTTGTTGTTATTGTTGTTGTTGTTGTAAAAGAACGAAGTCAATAAAAAACTCATTTAAATCCTGTTTTTAAATAAAAATTAATCAAACTAAAAATATTGATGTATTCAAATGGGTTATTATTAGTTGATAGTTTATTTGCTGCATAGAATTGATATTGCGACAACCTACCCCATGCCTTATGAAAACATACTCCGGCAGAGTTGTCACAAATGGAGTGAGATCAACTTTTTCGCTCATTTTTTTTTTCATTTTATATCGCAAAGTAATAAATTAATTGTGTAGCAGAGACGTATTGTTAAAATGCTAAGTTTTGATTTAAATTTTTTTTATAGATTTAACTATGAAACTATAGAAAAAATATGAAAATTGTGACAACATCCCCCTTCCCATACCTCTCCCCTTCCCCTTTTTTCACCTTTTTATCGCAATGGCCACAATATTGACAAAGGAGTAAAAAATCCAGTCGATTTAAGACTCACCTGATCTAAACTTGCCTTACAATACCTTCCATACCTTTACCTTTACTTACTTTATCTTGCTTTCTTTATCTTACTTTTCTTGCCTTTCCTTATCTCACCTATCAAATCCATTTGTATTCCAGATAATGATGATACTGGGCACTATGTTGTCCTCCAAGTCGTCACCAAAGCCCGGATCGACCGAACGGGAGTCGGTGACTCCAGAGGGCGTCATCACGGATAATACCAGGAACGAGGAGCTGCGCGCGCAGCAGATGGGCGTGGCTACACACTGGGAGCTGGAGCATGTGTTGGGCATGAGAGTGTTCTCCAACTCGGCCTTGACCTTTAGCCCTACCTCTGGGGTCATCGCCTATCCAGCGGGAAGTGTACTGGTCCTTGTGGACTACCGCAGAAACAAGTAAGTGCCTAAATGACGAAATGGTTACCTATGAATGGCAATGTGTTGTTCTGAACAATGATGACGGCGGCGACGACGACGATTAAGTTGGTGAGGGTGATTATCTGGATCATGGTAATAATGACGGTAATGATTCCTTACATGCCTAGTGCTTGAACACACGTCATGATTGAATCATCATTGAATATTTCCCTCATTCTTCTCAAAGCTGGTCAAACGTAATGGTATCCGTTCTTTTCAACCCCAGGCAAACCTCTAGGATGGTCACCTCTGGAAAGTCCATTTCAGCGGTCAGCTTTTCTCCCGACGGCCAATTGATATTAACCGGCGAGTGTGGCCCTCACGCTATGGTCCGAGTGTGGACGGTGGAGACAGTGTAAGTGAGTGACAAAAGAAGGGAGGGAGGAAGAAATGGATGGGTGGGTGGGCGGGGCGGGTGGGTAAGTAAATGGATGGATAGATACACATGTAGATGGATGGGTGGGTGGGTAATTGGGTGGATAGATACACATATAGATGGATGGATGGGTGGATGGGGGGGGGGGTGGAAGGATTGATGGATGGCTGGAATGAAGGATGGACAGACGGGATAAATGGATGGATGGGTGGATGGATGGATGTGAGGGGGATGGATGGATGGGGGTGGGGGGATGGACGTATGAGTGAATGGAAGGATGGGTGGATGCAAGGATGGATGAATGCATGGATGGATGGATGGATTGATGGTGGATAGATAGATGGATGGATGGATGGATGGATGGATGGATGGATGGATGGATGGATGGATGGATGGATGGATGGAAGGGAGGATGGGGTGGGGGTGGACGTATGAGTGAATGGAAGGATGGATGAATGCATGGATGGATGGATGGATGGGTGGATTGATGGATGGATCGATAACTTTACCGACCCTACTGCTTTGATATCCCTGGCTATCCTCAGCCAGGAGGTATACAGCGTTGGTCAGTTTGATGGCATCGAGTGTGTGGCCTTCACCCCGACCATGAAGAGCATCATTGTGGTGGGCAGCGGTCAAGACTCGGCCATCAGTGTTTGGAAATGGCCCGAGAAAGAGATAATTAGCCTCAACAAGTTTTCAGGTAATGCGTGATGACTTCCCTGAAGTTTACACTGATGAAATTAAAGTTCCATTGCGATATATTATGTGTTATTTTTTTCGGATAGAGCATAGATGATTCGAGTGTTCACTTACATTTTAACACAAAAAAGGAAAAAAAACCAAAAAAACAATTATCTGATGTTGCTTAAATTGCACTAAAATTTAAATCAATAAATAGGGCAAGTTGGTTAAGGCTGCCCATAATTATTCATAAAATCGGAGACAGAGCAGCAGAGACAAATGACCACCCCTCCACCCAACAACTAGTATCATGAAAACAATAAACGATAATTCAGTATAAAAATATTTGCTATTGAGCGGTGGATAGTTATGAAGGTCATAAAGAAATACATACCTTTAGTGTAACTGTAACAAGGAAACAGAAAAGACAAGACAAGACAAACAAATTACAAAGCAACAATAACAACAACAATAACAACAAAAACAACTTGTCAAAAGTTAAACAAAGTAAAACAACATCAGCAACAACAGCGACAACAACAACAGACCCATTAAAATTGTTTAGCATGTATATCTTTTAGCTCATGAATAGATTATTTAACCCGTCCTTCCTTTTCCTCCTCCTCCTCCTTCTCCTCCTCCTCCTCCTCCTCTTCCTCCTCCTCGTCTTCGTCCTCCTCACCCTCCTCCTCGTCGTCGTCGTCGTCGTCGTCCTCCTCCTCCTCCTCCTCCTCCTCCTCCTCCTCCTCCTCCTCCTCCTCCTCCTCCTCCTCCTCCTCCTCCTTCTCCTCCTCCTCCTCCTCCTCGTCCTCCTCGTCTTCATCCTCCTCATTTTAACCAGACCACGTGACGGCCCTGTCTGTGGCCAACAATGGGTCCTTCTTTGTCACCATCGGGAGCCATTATATGAAGATGTTCTATCTGGACCTCATCTGCCCTGTATATTCGTAAGTACATACAGGCGCTAGCGAAAAAACCGATTCCCACATAAATTCTTTAACAAAGAATACAGGTTACGCAAGGAATTTTTTTTTAAATTTTAAACAATCCATCCGGCCAGCAGTGACTTTTCAATGAAGCAGAGTTTCAAACATTGAAATGGCCCAGCTCTGCTGTTAGGAAGGAGGAGAAAAAAATCATTTAAACCTTTTTCCCTCAGAAATTCTTATGATTTCTGAGTTCCTCTGTTTGCTTGTCGAACCGTTGAGAGTTGCTTTCCTTTCAGATGCCTGTTTTCAATTTGTAGTCTAGAATCTTTGCTGTAAGTCCGGTGAGTGAATGCAGCCCTGGCACTATAACAAGGTGACTCGATGGCTCAGCTGGCAAAGGTTTTGGACACCCTTGCGTGGGTTCAATTAAAACGACAATTTCATTCAAACGAGCCTTACATTTGTTCACATTGTCATTCATTTAGTAGCACTGTACATATATTATTATCAACCACCATTCAGCGTGTCAATTTTGTAGCCCTGTGTTCCATAACTCATTTGATTACCGTCAGATTGTGTTAGCAATAGAACTCTTTGGGGTTTTTTCTCTGCGTTTAGAGCCTCTACTTGTATGGGGTTAGACGCGCTAAAAAGCCATGTGTTACTATTATTGTTATTGTTATTATTATTATTATTATTATTATTATTATTATTATTATTATTAATTGACTGATTAATGCCGGTGCCGTCGGACCAACCACACTGCAGTGCGGCTGCCGCCTGGGTTATCCCAGGCTTTCTTCCCAAACCCAGAAGACACATCTCCCCTGTGAAGGGAGTTTTATCTTGTTATCTTTAACTGTCGACGTGAGTTGTTGAGAGTTGTGGGAAATTGTTGTGATGTTTTATCGGGGTAAATGAGTTATTTCCCCTACCTGAGGAAACTGTGGAATTACACCTTTAGGATAATAATAACAATATTTTATCACCCGGGAGAATATTTTGATTAATAATGTTACACGATGGGGATTTGTTGCCGGAAGACATTGTTAGTGATTACTGTAATAAACACTCTAACATTCCACCATTCTCCCACCTCCACAACACCCCTTTCCTCCTTCTTCCTCTCCAAAATCCTCCCCAAAATCCCGTCATCTCAACTCTATCCCTTTCTCTAGCGAAGGTCTGGAACTTCTCCCAACGAAATCAGTTGCCATGAAATGCCTAGGGGAGGACACACTGTGTGACGTTATTTGTGGCAAGGGAGAGTACAACTATATCTATGCCTTGTCTTCCACAGGTAAATTATGCCAGGTACGTGTGACCCATTTCTGGAACTATTCCATCATTTTTTCATCAACGTTGGTTAAGTTTGTGGGCTCCTTATTTCGTCGCCAAGAGCCTCGTCGACGTGGTATTTCAAATTCGACCAAGTATATTTATTCGTATACACGCTGACATTTTGTATCGTCTGTCTCAAGACAGCACCAACAACCACCACAAACAAACAAGTAAACAACAACAAGAACAACAACAGCAAAAGCTTCAAACAAACAAAAGCTTGGATAAATTTACAAGCGGACTGTGAGTAATCCTCGACAAGACTCTAGCGCAATTCACAGTCCGTTTAGAAATGAGTCTGGCGTTCAAAAGACTCGAAGAAAAACTCCCGCGAGACAAATCATTTCTGCACGTGGTCTTAAAGAGAAAAAATCATTACAGAGGCAAATTCTTCTTCTTCTTCTTCTTCTTCTTCTTCTTCTTCTTCTTCTTCTTCTTCTTCTTCTTCTTCTTCTTCTTCT
>JBCIKM010207815.1:0-12692 GCA_039654465.1 Melibe viridis | reverse complement strand
GTTGTGACCTAAAATTCCACCCTCGGGCATTCATACATGGGGGTTGTGTTGAGAGGGTGTTCAAAAACTTGGCTCCTTCCCCCCCCCCCCCCCCCCACCCCTCTTAAATTTCCCAGACATATACAAAGGCACCAGCTGGATTGTTAAATGCTTACAATAACACACCCAAGCTCCTAAATTTTTATAATCACACACTTGTTCTGTTGTAACACTTCAGAATAAAATTGGGGCAGGTGATGTGGGTTGTCATGATCTTCTTTGTTGACTCAGTTTTGAAAGAGGCTGTTGACAGAATTGTGAGTTGATTTCACCACCAACTTTTCCCCCTCCTCATTGTATTCAGTTTCTGTTTTCCCATGTCCCTCTCAAACAGTCAAAGCTCAGTGTTAAATCAAGAGCAGTGTGTTAAGGCTTTCTTATTTCAGAGAAGACTTTTATTTTTTTGTGTGCAAAGAACACTTCTCTGCATGCTTTTTTAGCTTGAGTACTTTGATATCTCAAGTTGTTTATACCTTTTTAAATCTAAAGCTTAGCTTTTGTGAGGATATTCTTTTGTTATTAATAAGTAAGTAGTTGAAAACTTGTAAAATAAAATATTTAAACTTTACATTTTAACATATGCCACGATTAAGACTGGAGTAATCTATGGTTTGGTCTTAATTTTTAACAGCATTGTTGTCAGCTAAAATCTGCAATATTACTTTTCAGGATTTTTTTCAACTTCTATTCCTAAATGTGTTTTCTAGTCGCATTGTCTTGGATTATCCTATGCAAATTAGGGAGGTTTATTAGGGTAGCTTGTGTATTTTTGTCAAAACTTAGCTTGTGGTAATTTAATACTGGTGGTTATTGATTGCACCTGTACTGTTCATACAAATTAAATACAGGGAAGAGTTCCAGATTTTGGGTGGTGGAATTGTTTTTGTCTCTGAATCTTTAAGAAAATAGGAATTATTTAGTAAAGATCTTTGCAGCTTCTACACAGGAACCCTGCAACTCAGTTGATGTGGTGTTCAACTCGTACACCAAAGGGGGAAGGTTCCAATCCTGCCATGTACACCATGGGTGGTTCCTGTTTGTGTCAAGTGTAAACTCTATGAATAATCTATTCACTTTGAGTGCCTTGCCCGCCGCACTTTCGTGTTTGCAGGTGGACAGGCCAATTTCAAGGAACAAAATTTGTGCAACTGGAGGAACTTCCTGTCAGTCATTAAGAAGTCAGGCCAATCTAGACTTTCTCTTTTTCATGATATGACAAATGGGCATCATGTTACTCCATCATGAATGAATTTTTTAATTTTGCACCAGCATCCATTTCATCCATTGATCATAATGCCCATGCTGACAAGGCTTTTTTTTTTTTTGAGATAGTTTCATTTTTGTGGTATGAATGATTTTTAAGTTATCACTTAAGAGACAAAACTTTTCAGTCAGCTCTTGCATTTATTTGTTCAATTTTTATCTTTGCAGAGCAAAAAAGAGAATGAATGGGGAAGATGTGTATGGGAGGAAAATTACAGTGTGTCTCCCTGATGAAACACCATTTTATAACACTATTCGAAGTGAGTACTTTTGAGAATCTTATGATCAAAATGACATTTATATGGGGATAAGGGGAAAAAAATTGTTTGCATTCACTTTTTTTTGTGCTACAAGGTGAGAAAAAAAAATTAATGACAGTTGTGCCGTATCTTTAAAAAAATTGAATACCCACATGCTAAAAATTGTCTTAATTTTAAAAATACTCTTTTTCTGCTGTGTGCAGCGTTTTCAAACATTTTGCTCTTAGCATTTAGTTCTGCATCTGTTTGTCTTTTAGCCAGAACTATCGTCCTTTTTCTAGCACTTGCAACTGCTTTCTTTGTTATACAAACACTAATCATTTCTGATCTGTTCGATAGTCTCGTCCTTTGTGTGTTTACTCTTGTTTGTGAGAGCTATTTTATTCCCCCAAGATAATCCTATGAAATTGTCCATTGCATGGGCAACATCTGCTCTTTTAACCTAAGTTTAAGTATACTTTTATTCCAAAAGGGGGTTTACAGGTTCTTGGTCTTGCTGAACTATGAAAGCTGTAAAGGTGGTTGCCATGTTTAGTCATGTTTGAAGAGATATTTTTTGTCATTGATTATGAAAGTTTGTATTCCATCTAAACTTCCTCTTTGTGTGGTTTCTGTGACTTGTATACTTAAAATCTTATATTTCCCCATTAGCTTATATCTTATATTTCCCCATTAGCTTATATCTTCTATTTCCCCATTAGCTTATATCTTATATTTTGCCACTGCACTGCCCTATGCACACGGCTGTTTTGGTTTTAACGTTAGGCTCCTGCCTGCCAGTCATGCTACTCATCTGTGGCTTGCTTGAATGGTAGTGGGATTCGCAACCAAGACAGGCTTTTTGATTGCTCTATTTTCTACTTGCATAGGTTCAAGATTGTTTTTGTATTTAGTTTGCAAGATAGAAAAGATATGGAGGTTTTTATCTTTAGTTTCTAAGATCTTATAGAGTTTGTTCATTTACTCATAATCTTTTGTGCGTGTATTTGACTAACTTCCTTCTTAATATATTCAATCCTGACTCAGAGCTATCAGCTAGTAGTATGAACAAGCGGAATGAGAGCCCATCTCCAAATAGAAGACCAAACAGACAGCGGACAACCTCCCGCAGTTACACACCTGAAAAGGGGGATGTTGTTGGTGGTATAACTGGTGCCAACCCTTATTACAATGAAGCACACAACAACCACTTTTATATTGACCAGTATTATGCGCAACAGGTATGAGACAATTTATTCAACTGGCGGTTGGCGGGTGTCCCTGGTGGACACTTCTACTTGTTTCTTTTCTTTCTCACTGAAGAGATTGTCTTACTTTTTCCCCTTTTATTGTGTGTCCTGCTTTTGTTGTACTATTTGGTTTTTAATGGTCATCTCCGATTTCATGCCTTATGGGACACAACTCCAAGGTCACAAGTTAGACGTAGTGAGTACTTTGGTACACAAAGGGGGTCAAAGATCCTGGGTCTTGGATCCTGGACCATAATGCTGTGTGGTGGCCATTGCTTTTTTTTGTTGGAAATTTTTTTTTTTTTTTTTCATTTTAAATCATCTCTTTGTGGTGTCAATATGTTTTAAGATATATTTATTTTTTAGTGTCAATCATCTCTGCTGTTTATACCTTGATCTCTTCCCTCTTTTAACAAATTAATTAAATCACCTTACTTTCCTTTGGGCTCTTATGACCCAAGTGTGTCTTGGGGGCCTGAAACCGCCAACAAACAATTTATTCAAATGATCTGCAGCTTTCAATGATATTTCAAGGAGTAAACTAGCCAGAGGTATCCTGATAGAAATGTTACAATTGTATAGTCTGGCCTCAAAATCTCATGCATTATACATCCAATGTTCATGATTTTCTTCACATAAGCCTTTTCATGGTTTGGATGTCATATGCAAAGCACATTTTAATGGAAAGCAGTCTCCAAGGTTAAGACTAAATTCAACGTAGCCAATATACACAATGGCAAATCTATTTCAAATTAAAGGTCATTGTCATCTGCAATGATTTACCCCACTGGCTGTTAAACAAACCTGAAGCAAACTGAATTTGGGTAATTAGAATTAAATACAGGTGTTATTCATAAGAACTGTTGTTTGGTCAAGAAAAAGTGGCATTGTTATGGAGTGCTGCTGCAAAGTAAGACCAGCATTGGTCCTCAGAAGTTTGGATATGTTCATGCCATCTTTTATCATTGGTTACTCATGAAATTGGCTGCCAATCAGTAAGCTGCAGAGGTATTTTCTTTTTTGTCTTTTTGATTTCCTTTGTCCATAGTACAAGACTTCTGAGGATTCAGTGTTTAAAAGAGTATTTATTAGATTTGCTAATATATCTCCAGTTGACAGTTTTAGGTATCTTTGTTAAATCAAGTTGATTATGAATGATCATAAACTAGAATTTTTTAACAACAAAAAGGCTACATGTCAATGTCAAGACCTAAGCCATGGAGCTCCTTTCAGAACATTTCCAATTAGCTACAATTATGTATGAGTCATATCATCATCAAATTGTAGTCTTAAAGAAGAAATTAACAAAGAATTTCAAAAGCAACTGAAATGTATTGTCAGTTTGGGCAAGCTTTCATAGAGGAAAGAGAATTATCTACAAAAACCAAAATGTCAATATTTAATTCTGTCTATTGCCCAACTATTATCTATGGAAGTGAAACTTGGAACTTTGATAACAAAGGTAAAACTAGGTTGCAGGCAAGTGAAATGGAATTTCTGAGACGATCATTAGGCAAGACAGATATAAGATAAGAAACACAAGAATTAGAGAGGAAGTTAAAGCAGAAAGCCTTGCATTTAAAGTAGAGAACCAACTTTGGTGGTTCGGCCATGTAAACAGGAAGGAAAATGATGACAGGATCCGAAAACAAATTTTAGAATGTTAACAGCAGGTACTTATCAAAAGCAGCCACGAGTACTGCCTACAGCCTAAATTTGCTCTGCTGACCGGAAAAGTGGCAAGGAGATCTTCAGGAAAGAATTTACTGCTGTTGCAGCCTCTACCCCTCGGCAGCTTTTGGAGTGCACCGAGGCCCGCCACCGAAGTAGGGTCTCCTTGCCAGTTCGACTGCCATGGTTTAATGTCTACTGTCAACCTTACCTGGATGTTATCTCCTCTCTCTACAACCCCTACCTAGTATAAGCTTGATAAAATGAGCGTTTCCTACGTACGTATTTGCAGGTTTTTCTTAAAAACACTTAAAAAAATAAAACAGGTGGAGCATACGATGCTTCTGCTTTTCCTAAAAAGCATAAAATGTGCTATTGTGTAACAAGGTTTTCCTAAAAACCATATAAAATGTGTAGCGCACAATGCTCGAAAACTTATCCTAAAACGCATAAAATGCGTGATCATGAGACATGGTTTTCCTAAAAACCACATAAAATGTGTAGCGCATGGCGCCCGTTTTCAAAACTTGCCAAGAGGTAGAGCAAAGAAATTGTGGCAAGAAGCAGTCTCGGGCATAGTGGAAAAGAAAGATTGTAAATTTGTAGATGCAAAAAGGAAGAGCCTGATTGCTATCAGTGGCAAAAGTTTGTGCATAGCAATTAAACCTTACACCAAAAAGTACTAAAGGTAAAGATAAAGAAAGAAACAAAGGAAAACTTTTACAATTTCACTAGAGGCCTTAACACCATGTTCTCTCAACAAACAAAAAATATGCTTAATTTGTATTGTGGTAAAAAAAAAAAAAAAAAATAGAATTTGAATCTCGCAGTGATCAAAGTGTTGTTTTTGCTTTGTTTTTGTTTTTTCCAGAGCAAGGCAAACATTGACCAAAACCTGTCTGGTTTTCATAGTCAGCCAGGGAATATTCTGAATAAAATGGGTGGTGCCTCCAATTTTTCCAATGCTCAAGCTGGGGCTAACACAGGTGCTTTATCATCAGGCCAGCAAAAAGCCAGTGGCAGTCCAGGAAATAACCTGCATACCTTGCCTAATTCCAACAGTGATCGTTTTTATCAAAAAAGCAGTGTCCCTGAGCTTAGTAAAGACATGGAGAATATCAGCGTGACATCGTCTGGCAGCTCAATGTCGAACCAGATGCATTCCTACGAAATCAGTGATCTGAGTCAAGCGGGGAAGACTGGTTCCAGCATTGTTGTGTTCAAGTCACGGGTGAAAAGTCTTGCTGATATACCCACCCCATCTTTTGGCTTCAGAGATATGCCTCCTCCATCCTTGCCAAATCTCCCAGGAAACAAGTCATTGGGCCCAAATTTAGACCCCATCCAGGTAGGTTGAAATTTTCTTGTCTGCTGTTGTAGAGCAAAACTCCATAGAAAGCAAAATTAAAAAAAAACTTTTTCTGAAACCGTGAACATTATTTTATCTTGAGGTGCCAATGAATATTTGAAAAGAGAGTAAATAAATATAAACACTTTTCTTTCATAGGCATTTGTTCTTGTTGGATAATTTCTTATAAATGTTGCAAAAAGTCCGGTTCTCTTTTGTTTTAAGTGAACATTGTGGGTTTGCTTTCAGCTCATTGAATCGGCATCCAAAGAAAAATCATTGTACGGTCAGACAGGACATTCACGGGCCATGCCGACCCCAGCAACCCAGCTAGATAACCAACCGCCACCTGCATTTACAAGTCATTCATTGAAAAACGTAAACCCATCTGGAATCCTGCCCAATTTCCATTTTCAAAAGCCTATTGATGCCAAGAATGTACAGCCTCCTAGAAGCTCTTCAGCCTCAGCAATGAATTCCTCATCTATGTCCATCCAGTCAGACCCAACAGTTCATTTGGACAAGAAACCATACTCAACAAACAGCCCTTCTCCAATCACATCCTTAGACCCTGAAAAATCCAATACCCACACCTTTAAAAGACCGTCAACTCCAAAAAAGGGAAAGTAAGTTCTCCAGCTATGTTTTTTTTTTAACTCATTTAGTTGTTCTGGGTGCCAGGTGACCTCATAAAGCGTATGGATGGGATGAACTATGTAATGCTCGTCTGGTTGATCAACTCACTTCAAACATTCCTTAATTCTTTTGTTATCAGTATAAAGCTAACAAGAATAGTCTATGAGGGGAGTCATTTTTATGAAACCAGATCTTTATTTATTTCTCAGTGATGGTGAAAAAATGTTTTCTATGAGTGTACGAACTTACTTTATAGTTTCTCTGATTTTGTTTGCTTTTGCTTATGTTGTATTTGTTATGGTTCATCTTATTAGTCCTTGTGAAAGAGCGGATGGTTGGTGGGAGTCCTTGGTGGGCTCTTCCACTTCTGTTTCTTGTCTTTTACACTGAAACTGTTGTCTTACTTTTTCCCCTTTTCTGTGGTGTCCTGTTTTTGTTGTCTTGTTTGCAACTCCATGCTCATCCCTTATTGCATGCCTTTGGTACATGACTGCAGGGTCACAAGTTAAACATATTGAGGCGGGTGGTTGGTGGGAGTCCCTGGTGGGCTCTTCTACTTCTGTTTGTTTTCTTTTACTGAAGCTATCGTCTTACTTTTTCCCCTTTTCTGTGATGTCCTGTTTTTGTTGTCTTGTCTGCAACTCAATGCTCATTCCTTATTTCATGCTTTTTGGTACATGACTGCAGGGTCACAAGTTAAACGTACTGAGTACTTTTGTACACAAAGGGTGTTTAAAGATCTTAATGGCCATTGCTTATTTTTGTAAGGTAAGGAGGGATGATATTTTTTGTCAATCATCAGGAACCAAAATGCTAACAATTGCTTCAGAAGTCCCAGCAACCAACGGACCACACCTGTGTTTTCCTCTGATTCAGAAGAGAGGTAAGATCTGCATAAAGTAATGCTTCATCCTGTGCAAAAAAGAATGTCATAGAGGGGAAAAAACTACTTAGTAATAATAATAATGATGATTTACTTATAAAGCGCCTAAAATCCACTGAAGAGTGCTTGGTGGCACTAGACAGAGATAGCTGGTAAAATACAAACATCACATCAAATAAATATCCCTTCCTACCCCACTCACTCTCTATCAGCCTCTACCTCTCTCTCCCTCTCTGTCTCTCTCTCTCTCCAGTTATGTCCAGAAAACTCATATTTTTAGCATACAATGTAAAGCATTAGGGAAATTGCCGAAACTGAAATAAAAGTCAAGTGTTAAAACAGTCTTCGAAAAAGCAAAATTCCCAAGCTATGAAGTAAGGAAAACAAGATCAGCACAAAAAAAAAATGCATGAAAGTTAATAAAAAGCCAACACAATATTAATCAAAATAGATTACATACCCTCGAAAAGACCTTAAGTCAATTATTTCAAAATCAGTCCGAAAAAACTTGAGCTGAATAATATGGTGAGTCCTTGTATGTGATAATAATTTTCATCCCTTTCCTTTACTTTCACAAATTACACAATGACATTGTGTTCTGCTTATCTGCAGGAACCAAAGTCCAGGAAGGAATCGTTCTAACTCATTCAGTCAAAAACCTGCTGCTGCTTTCAAACATCGCTCATCCTCCATCTCACCTGCATTTTGTCACCCAAATAACCACAACCATCACCAAGCTCCTGCTCCATTTGCCAATCTGGGCTTTGATCGGCCACGCTTGAAACAGCCTGGGTGCCAGTTGTATCGGGTGCCCACGCCAGAAAGCATCGGTGACCCTGAGGAGGATTACACCAGCCCTGACTTCAACCAGGCGAGAGATCACTATGTGGAGCTGGTAGTTTCAAATCTTGACTACAATATTCAGTCCAGAGATTGGCGAAAAATTCTATATGCTACTTTTCAGCCTCATGTGAAGGTAAGAGGAACACGTTTCACTGATCTTGGCTATATGATTTGTAGGACCTCATTTATTTTGAAACTACTCTTTTTTCTAAATTTCATCAAAGAACAATTCCTCAATGCTTTTGTTTTCTTCTGATAGTGAAAAGGATTGAATTCATTTCTCTTTTATTATTGTATTTGAGAGAGCTGGCATTTAAACTTTTGATTCTTGCATAAAGTTGTTTTTAATATTACACTGTAGACAAGTATTTTTTCTCCATTTGTCTGTCATTGGTCATTTTTTATATTTTCAGGTGTTGAGCATTGAGATAAAAATTCAGGCAGATAATACTTCCATGGCAATAATCCGCCTCCCATCAGAGCAAGATGCAAGATTTGCCATTGCGCAATTCCATCGTAGAAAAATTGGGTACAAGAGAATCAGTGTGCAGTTGAAGAGTGGGACATCTCTCTCTCCTGCCGACACCTTAAGGTTATTGATATGTTTGTTATGCAAATTTGTTTAATATCTTGAATCTTTTAGATTTTATCTGTTCTGATTTTTACAGCTTCTATATACAATTTGGATGTAACTTGTGAATATTTTTTTTTTTTCCTCCGTCTCTTTGAAAGTCTTATATTTGATTGCAGAAGCCAATATACACAAATTTCAATTAATGCCTGACAAATGCTAAAGAGACGACAGAAACAATGCACATTTTATTTGAAACAACAATCTATTCCAAACAGATTAAGGGCGGATGGTTGGTGGGTGTCCTTGGTGGGCACTTTTACTTCTGTTTCTTTTAACACTGAAGCAATCGTCATGTCCCACATGCTGGATGCACTTCATATCTGGTGAAACCATTGGCCATCCCATCATCACTTTACCAAAAAGTTCTTTTATTGTATTGTGGCTGCCCTTTTGAAATGAGTGTTATTTTGTTAAAAAATAATGTTTATACCACTATGTTCTGTTCATAGGAATACTGGAATGAAGTACATCAAAATATCTTAAATGTAGGTGTTAGCATTAAAAGTCCTATCTGTAATTCTGCTGTTGCTTCATTTGTTGTGCTGTACATCTGTACATCTGTCTTTTTCAATGTGTCCTGTAGTTCTTCCCCTTTCTTTGGATGATGGTTCTTTGTTCCCACATAGTCATTTGTCCAATCCAGTCTGTTACAGAAACTTAGCAGTCTGCCACATCTCTTGTTCATCACCCAGTAATTTGGTGTTGAGAGGTGTGTGCTGTCAGGCTAAATTTTCTTCCTAGGAATAAGAACCATTCCGTTAGGATGTACTCTGCATTTTTTTGGGCTCTCCAATTTGGTACACCTCAATGTCTCCAAACCTGTAAATGACAACCAGTATGAAAAATACTAAATTTGTACAAATTTTTGAAGCAAATACGAAAATACGATCACAGGGGTGAGAATACAACTTTTTAGTTATTACGCATCACAAAAATCAGTATGATTTGGAGCTACCAGATGGCTCAGTTGGTAAGCCCGCTGTCATGACAATGGCCAGGCGAATTGGTGCCATGGCAGGTCCTGGGTTCAATTCCCTCCTCTCTATAGTGTGTAAAATGGTTTATAAATCCTTAAAATGTTTCCTAAAACCTTTTTTCCCCCCAGAACTGACATGATATCTCTGTTACTGGAGGCAAAGGATCACAAACTGGCACTCTCTCGAGTAATTGACCTGTTTGACAAAAGGTATGATAGAAAAATGAAAAGGAAAACTTTGATAGACCTCAATGTGAAGGGTGAACAATATGGTTACTCTGGCTGACATTCTTAATCATTTGAAGAGATTGAAAGTGACAAATATGTGCTTTTCATATTGATAGCTTTAACTATATCAATGATCATGATTTTTCCATCCTCTATGGCAGTCCCTGTTATATTTTGTTTTTGGGACTTATTGCCCCAGAGGGGCTGATTGGGCCCATGTTCCTTTGTCACTTTTCCTTTTGTGCTTATTTTCATATTCAGTCACTAAAAAATCAAGCTCACCCAAATTAAAGGAATTTTCCCAATTTTTTAATGCGTTGGTTGTAAAAAATACTTAGAATTGGCATGAATTTTTTTTTTTTTTTAAACACAATGGAGCCCAGTCAGTCCAGTTGACAAAATTTCAATATGTCAGTAATCAGAATGGCCTCATGAAATAAGCTGCACTATGTTGGCATCAATTCTTTATGGGAACACAAGTGAATATATGGAATCCGGTTCATCTATTTGGAGGTGGGCCACAAAATTTTTCTGGGATAAAATAAATTTCATGCAATCCCAAAACCACCAAAAAACAAATAAGAAACCTCAAATTGGCTTTCTTGTTGAGCTTGTTTTTTCACGAAAGTTAAGTTTAGAAAATAATAATGCCAAACATGGTCAATACTGATGTCCTTAAAGAATTAATAATTATTGAAACAAAACTATCAGTGAATTATTTTTAAAGAAGTGTCTGTTGGAAACTAGCCTTAAGTTTTCATTATGAAGTAATTTTATGAGAGGATCTTAATTAGCATTAAGGTACCTTATATTTTCTTTGTCATATATTTAAAGATACCACAGGGCAGTGAGTGTGTCAGACATTTACAAGATGAGGGATGTGGTTCAAATCCAGGAGATCAGTGGTGCTGGCCGTTGGGTAAAACTACAGCCAGGTATCAGGAAAACTCCATCTCCGATGCAGAATGCTAATGAAGCTGAGGTATTGTGGGCTGATTGCAGTTGCATCGTGGTCAAACTTTAAAAACTGACCTCTCCCCCCCCCCCCCCCCCCCTTCCCAACACACACACACACACACACAAATTTAAAAAATTAAGACCAAAAAGAAATTATACCTTCTCGTTAAATTAATTATAAGAACTTTTGTACAAGAAAACCTAAGTGGAAAGGAAATTTTGTGTCATTTCATGGATCTCAATTTTCTGCAATTTCGCGGATTTCTGCTACCATCACGTCCTCTGCTATGTCTCTGTTACTGTAGTTTTTGCTCCACTATTGGTGTGAAGCCCATCATTTATATACTCCCTGCAGGCACAGAGATTATAGATTGTAAAAGCTGTAATCTTCGTTTGTTATACAAGGAGTTAAACTTTATAGAAATCTTAGTAAAAGTCAAAAGTAAAAAAGAATATGGAGGTTGGTCATACTAAGACTGCTCCTTTTTCAAAACTGAAGTGGAGACACATTTATCTTTTACGCTTTTTTTAAAGTTCATTATGGTATTTAATTGTATATCTTCTTGCTCTTGCTTTTTGAAAAGATCTGTTTTTGATAGTGCCTACAAATCAATCAGCACCCATGTTGACTTGTTTGTCGGAATTGTTTCAGAATCAAGAATTTTTGGAGCAGCCCGTATGCCTTATTCATTGCCAGGAAGGATCCTCATTCCATACCGAGGCTCTCAACTCTTGCATGCTGCCCAACGTGAGAATCATGCGCAAACATTTCTCTCCGCAGTTGCATTCCCTGCTGCTGTCACACAATGGCTATGTGCCGCTGATGAGGTAATTGCAGAGTGCCTACTAAAATCTACCTTGATCTCTAAACTGTGGAGATGTGTTTAGTTCTACACTTTTCATATGTATGACACAAAAAAGAAAAATTATTATAACACAATTTTAAACATACTTGTTTTGTGGTGTTCAATGTCTCATCACTATTTCAAATAATTTATACTCATTAGATTTGCGAATGGAAAAATGTGCAAGTTTCATGTTTAGTTTCTGTGAGTCTTGAAATCTGTAGAGATTAATTGCAATTTGTTTTTGTCCATGTACTACCTACTTTGTCATGAAGAGTTTTATGGTATTTTGGAAAACTTATTAAATCAAGTCAATCCCTGCAATGGAAAACTCTCGCTTCATCACACTGACAATGAATAAACAATGTGAAGAGACTTTTGATTAATATCAAAGTTTGCATTTGTTTTATTTATGGTATTATTGCCTTCATTTATTCTGTTTATACTGCAATTCTCTAATATGAAAAAAATTTAAATCATCACTTTTTGATCTTGGTCCTCAAAACTTAGGAGAAACAACTTTAGTTTTGTTGCTTATTTCCCAGCTTTCCAGCGTGCTATGCAGCAGAGTTCTATCCCCTGCCAATAGTCAAAGATGGAGGGATCCCTCTTGAGCACATCATTGCCTGTGTGCCTGGAGTGGAAATATCTGTATCCAAGGCTGGGACCAAAGTCATCCAGTTCCAGGAAAATAGAGAGCAGTTTTATGGTAGGGAATGTGATTAGTAATGCACATGTTACATTGTCACCTGCCTTGCACCAGAACCATATTATTACAGAGATGCCAACTAGTACGAAAAATTTGAATTTTATATAAATTTTTTAAGGAAATACGAAAATGTGATCATGCAGGAAAAAATTTGAATTTTTGGTATCCCCC
>JBCIKM010207705.1:0-12693 GCA_039654465.1 Melibe viridis | reverse complement strand
GGGGCAGGGTGGTTCTTTAAAGAAAATTCCACAATATTCTAAAAAAACAACAAAGGATGATGATGATGAGGAAGAAGAAGAAACAAGCAAGCAAGCAAGAAAGAAAGAAAGAAAGATAGAAGAAGAAGAAGAAGAAGAAGAAGAAGAAGAAGAAGCATTACCAAACAATATAACCATAAATACATTTTCACCGATGAATTGCTTTGGAGGAGAATAAATCATGCAAATTGCGGAGTTCAACTATGTGAACAAAAAAAAAAAAAAAGTATGGCTGTGCTTTTTGGCGTACTGCTGGTTACATGCGATATGACAGACAAACATCGATTACAAATGGTATCACACATGGAGTTGGGTTGATGAAATTCTACTGAAATTTGACGAGGTGGGTCCCACGGTATTGTAAATAAATAAATAAATAAATAAATAAACAGATAGATAGCATTTATATAGCGCTTATCCACGGTCTTGACCATGCTCTAAGCGCTTCACAATACCATATCCCTGGCAGACAACCAACGTGGAACATTCGAGTGGGGGAAGTGGACCTATCTAGAAATAAGACCGAATTTGTGATGATATCGCATTCTAGTGACCTGGAGACCCATGGCATTTGTGATTGAGCGATCCAAATTACTCTTTCAGTCTTGCCCAAATGTCAGGTAGCTTTTCGCAGTGTCATCGTATACGGCAAAAAGGCTCAACTGAAAGATCAGTCACACCAGGGAGCCATAAAATGAAGCTGAAGGTGAAAAATACCATCGATCAATGAAACCTCTCACGTAATAAGTACCTCCCGTAACAACACTGACTCATTTGGCATTCCGCCAACTTTCCTACTCAACGCTCAGCGACAGCTGCTTCTCGCCACGTGGATGAAATATTTCCAAGCCCTCACTTTGAAGGTCAGGGTCGAGTGGGACCTTACAGCCCACACGTCAAGGAAATTTCCACTGCGAGTCGCCAAATACTGGTTCGGACCAGATGAAACCGGCTGTGCCTACTCCCCAATCATCGCTCAACTGGAGACGGCCCGCCGCCAACTTTTACCTGCGGCCTGCAGCACTGTCAACAACCTAGAGAACCGATTTTCCATGCGACTGTGAAGAAATTGTATTGACACGATTTGTACTGAATTGAATGGAGAAGCTTTCTCTTCAAAGTGTGTGCCAACTATTCTTTTGGATTTGAGTACTTATCTATCATCGTTCTTTGTTGTATCGGACCAGGAATATTATCGATTTTGTTGGTTTTTTAAGCATTATCTCCCCTTTCACTCACCGTGAAACCAGATGAAACGTCGATTCACAAAGTTGTCATAAAAAGGGTCTCAAGTATTATCTGAACTGTTTTTTTATGATATCTTTGATGGAATGCTCTCGCTGTCAGCACAGTGGACACAGTGGCTATCACGATAAAGACATTTCTTGAAGATACAATGACAGCCGAATGAACGAAAAACAGGAACGTCGTCTGAATGTAAACAAAGATTCGAGTGGTTCTTGCTCATACCATCATACCATGACTACTCTCAGTTGTTAAAGGAAAGGAAAGAAAAAGAAAATTTGCCTTTACATTTCATTCAGGGGTGTGGGACTTGGTTTAATTCATTTCCAACATGTGGGAACTATCGAGTGTCCTTAACCAGTGCATCAAGTGTGGCTCAAAATATACCTCTTCAGAGAGACCTTTGAAGCTTCTGCCATGTCTTCATTCAATGTGTATTGACTGTCTCTATGGTCGTGTTCCAGTGAAATGCAGTGTAAATAAAACACAGGACTCACAACAATCAGCACCGAAGAATGAAAGTGTTGAGGAGAAAAGGGATAAGTCTGTCCTCAGTGATGACAACAGCCCGAAAGAGACAGCCGTCAAGACGAATAAAATAGATTGTAAGTCTGAATCATGTGAAAATAATGACACGGAATCAACAAGTAAAGATACTGAAACAGAAAACAATGTTGAGGAAACCACACAGCCCTCCAAGGAATTGGAGACATCAGAAACTAGTGTTGAAACTGCAAAATCAGATGAAAAAGAAAGCGGATCTGATAATAGTCAGGACCAGGAGAAAAGTCCTGAAGCTCAGGCAGAAAAAAGCACGGAACATTCGGGTGATTCTGATGCTGGTAATGAACAATCTGAAAAAGAGTTTGAAGTCCTCGATGTGAAACCTAAACCTGCAAAAGGTAAGTTGATTTAAAAAAAGAAAAAACATAAAAAAGCAATTTCAGTTTCAGACTCTCCTCATTACTTCGTGTTATTAGAGTGTTTGATATATTTTAAAAATTAAATTCATTACTTGATTGCCACAGTCCATGTTTGATGCCAATCATCATCTTCATGGAAGGAGTGCTAGTGCTACAGATGAATGCAACTTTTCCGTGTTGACTAGAAATTGCTCTGCTCCGCTACTTGATTTAGCCAACGCTCAACTGCATACTCCGTTCTAATGTTGCTAAGATCCTTGATATTTAAAAGTAGATACTATTGTGAATGAAAGTAAAGAGGACTGACGTTCATCTGCTGTGCTCCTCCCGTCCATCATTTAATAAATAGGCTGCTTTGATGCACTTTTTGAAGCTCCACTAATGACCATACAATGCAAACTGTTTACATGCCATTTTGCATGCTAGATGATGAACATTAACTGTGCCATTCACTCTATCCTTGTAAAGCCCTTTTTGATGCAATCTTTGGGTGATTTTTAGACCTCTCTGTTTGAGCCTGCCACTACCATTTTGTTTCCTATCAGTGTTTACAATCTACTCAAGGGTAGGGCTCTTCTACTTCTAGACAGAGATTTGTTTTTTTTTTCTGTAGTTTTGCTCGTCTTCTCTTCGTGGGGGGGAGGGGAGTGTCTACTCTCCTGAACGTGTGTTGGAACAAATAATCAGAGACCTTGGTGGCCATGAAATCAAATATAAGACTATACCCTAGACTGCCTTAGTCAATGGTTATCTGATGCTGCAAGAGTGTTGAAAACCTAAGTGTTGATGGCCTATTAGTAAACACAGTTTGCTACATATATAAGTCAAGCAACATAGTGCTTGGCTATTAACTGGAGGGATGATGCATATGTTTGATCCCAAATTCAAAAAAACTTATGGTGTAGCCACTGGTTAAGACACTTGATCATGCACACCTCATCCTATAATCAGAGAGTGGTGTTGAGTTGTAGACAACTTTCTCTCTTTCAATCAGTTGGAATGGCTCGAGAGGCAGCTTTTGTATTATCAAAATGATTATGTGTTTAGTTTTCTACCTCTGCCTGGGACATTGCATCCTCATGTCATCAAGTGTTGAAACATTGGGACGACCTCCTTTGATATAGCGCTATAGATGCTATTCTAATTCAAAAGCACAATTATTTTTTTTTTTTTTTACAATCAATAAGACTTTCAAGTGGACAGATTCACCTACTTTTACAATGGAAATGTATAGATTTGAAGTTTAAAATTGATTGCTATTATAATTTTTATTGTTAAAATTAAATTTGTAGAAAGCAAATTATATTTCTGACATATAGAAGAGGGTATTAACCATTCGAGGAAGGATATTACACCATTGCTGAATGATATTATAATGAATAATAATAAGAATACATAATGTCATGCTCAAGGCATTTTACAATGGCTACTTTAGAATAAAAACAGACAACAAAACAATTCGCACCCAAAGGACAAACACTCATAATATTATCTGTTCGTTTACTCACACTTGTACGCTCACACTAGCACATATGGGGCTATATGCCTCACGAGTTTTTATCATGAACTTGAGTGAAGATATATAGTCCCATAGAATTCAATTCTGGCATTATAAAACACTACACCAATCCTTTATTCAAATGTTTCATGCGGATGACATTTATGAATGAATAAAAATAAATACACTCATATAGTCATCATTGAGAGACGAAATTTCTGCTTTTCTACTTGTCTAAACTTTATGCGTGGCGATTTGTTTTGCTACAAGTAGATGATTATTTTTATAAAGAATTTTCTTAGGCATGAACGTGACGTCAACCTTCAAAGCTGTTGCTGTCTATGCAAATTTAACTATACAATACAACCATAGTTTTTGTTGTTTGGGGGAATCGATCATTGAGATTGGGGGGTCGGGGTTAAAGAATCAGGAGGTGTAGTAAATAAGATGGTTTTGTTTTGTTTTGTGTTGTTTTTTTTTTATGCACGTCGCTTTGGGGTTACAGAGTAAGTTGTGGGTTTATGGGAAATGAGTGCACCTTGCAACAGTGTTCAGGGTGTTTTATAACAAAAATGCTTTTTCAATTGCTAAGTAGCATGTGGAACAGGGTAAAAATGTTTAACTTCTATGTACTATATTTATATAATGATCAATGATTTATTTTCATTTTGTTTTATTCATCCACCTTCTCTACCTTTTTTCCAGAATGTCCCATATGCAAAGATCCCATAGTTCAACCCCCAACGGCTTTGATGGATAATATGTTTGCCACCCTGGATGTGAAAGAAGATGCTGCCTCAAATGTCAACACATCTCATGTTTGCACCGCATGTGAGGAAGGCCAGGAGGCAAACTCGTATTGTGTTCAATGTGAGGAGTGGCTTTGTGACAGTTGTGTTGATGCACACAAGAGGGTTCGTGTCACGAAAGACCATGTCATCACACCTAAGGATCAGGTACTTACTACCATCTACTTGGAATTTGAAATGATGCATGGTCAAGGTTTTAATTTTTAACATTTTATTTTAAAGTCTTGTACATCAAATAGATCAAAATCAAAAGAGTTTGTGCCACTGTTTTTTGTTTGTTTGTTTTTTTTTTGGTTTTTTTTTGCACCGCTTTGACTTGCTTTATTGTTGAGTTGAAAAGTTGAATTAAAAGTTAAAGGAAAAACTAAAAAAACAACACTTCATCAATCTAATGAAAAAAATATTCAATGACATTTACAGACATGAAATAATTATGATAACATTCTACAATTCCTATGCTTTCTATTGATATATATGGACCCGTTTTTTTACTGCAAGCTAAGCCTAATGCAAAATCAGATCTGCTCTGGATACAAAACTGGTTGAATTAAACGAGTCTCGGCCCCTTTGATACTGCATAGTGTTTCAGTTAATGGATAACACCAAGTCAATCAGTATTGAGAGGGGATATCAGTATTTTGAGAGTTCTTGTGATATGGAAGAGAAAAAATATTGTCTATGTGTTGAAGGGGTGCATAATAATTTTGCAATGTCTATGTGTTGAAGGGGTGCATAATAATTTTGCAATGTGTCTCAAACAAACATTGGATAAGTTAGATCTTGGTGGTCATTTTTAAAAAAATCCATTTTAGACTTAAGTAAAGTAATGCTGGAGTTTGGATTTGGATTAGTTTAATGAACTCATTTTATAGTTATTTTGAAAGATAAGCAATGGATGTGAAATAATTCTTCAGGGTAATATTCATAATGCAGGTGTCGGCCACCACGTCCAAGACACCCAGAGAGCAGCAGATGATGTGCAAACAACACAGGCAGGAGCAGCTGAAATTCTTTTGTGAGAAATGTGAGACGATGACCTGCAGGGATTGTCAGCTGATGGAGCATAAAGAACACAAGTTTCAGCTATTGGATCAGGTGAGATGTCCTTGTTTTTATCTTTATCGGAATTAATTGTTTATGATCTCTGTACATTACTGGAGCATAAAGAACACAAGTTTCAGTTATTGGATCAGGTGAGATAGCCTTGTTTATCTTTATCGGAATTAATTGTTTATGATCTCTGTACATTACTGGAGCATAAAGAACACATGTTTCAGTTACTGGATCAGGTGAGATGTCCTTGTTTATCGGAATTAATTGTTAATGATCTCTGTACATTTCTCCTAGCTGTCAGATTTCCGCTATATTACATTGATCTTATTGCGCAATATTCTGCTATTCCAATATGCTGGGTTGTGATTATGCATTTTTGTTGTTTTTTGGTTTAAAGAATCATTTGTTATTTACTTTCCTTTGCTTTATTTGTTATTTTAATATTCTATGGCTGCTGATATGTTTTATTTATCACAGCGTTTCAGATAGGTTTTATGTCATGTCCATTAAAACTGTAAAGTTTGGTTTTATGTCATATCCATTAAAACTGTAAAGTTAGGTTTTATGTCATATCCATTAAAAATGTTAAGTTCCTCCTTTTTCCTCATTTTTTTAAAGCTTTCCTCCTTTTTTTGAAATCCCTGCTGGCAGCTATGATTTTTAATAAGAAAGTTAGCTTACATTATCACAGTGATTTAAGCTCTGTCTGGGGATGGCCCTCCAGATTGAAGACTTGCCAGACTGACCTCACCATTGTAATGAGAGTGAAGATGAACAATTACCATTGTAGAATGATAAGGACACACTTGTATATTTTATTTCACATGCTGTTGGCCTTTTAAATATCACTAATCTTGATGGGGTTTCTGAAGAGCTGAGAAGAATATCAAAATTAAATTTTATTTTATTATTTGTTTAAAATGATATTGGGCCTGTTTATTATAATTAATAATAATTTGTTGACATTTTGACCTATTCTTTTTAATAATTTGGTCTCCAGGCCGCAGAGCAATACAAAGCACGCCTGAAAGGAAGTTTAGCACTCATGGGGGAGAAAAGGAACAAATTGTCTTCCAGCCGTGAAGAAATCGAGCAAAAATTGGTCAACTGCAAGGAACAGAAGGACACAGTCCAGACTGACATTTTGAAGCAGGCAGACATATTGGTGAAAAAGATCAGACAGGTAAGAGTTGCCATACTTTTTCTTTTTTTTTTTTGCAACCGATTGAATGAAATTTAAAGTGTCTGTTGTTTTCTGCTGTCTATTGATTGCAGAAATGGCAAGTTTTGACGGTGGACTCATTTTATGAAGTTGAGGTTGTGAATTCTATAAACTGAGACTTTGTATACTTTTATGGAGTATTTTGTAATCAGTGAAAAATAGCTTTCTTTATGAAATTTTGTCGCTTTCATGTCGTTTTGTGAGATTATTAACTGGAGAGAAAACAAAAAACTGCCCCAGATGTAAACATTGTTTGCTTTAAATTTTTTGTTGAGAAAGAAAATTTTATTTATTAGTGGTCGTTTATGGTGTGAATGGTGTTATATAGTGCTTTTCCTTCTTTTATCTGTGTCTTTGTCCATATTATAGGCATCTTGAAATAACACTGTTTAGAAGACAGCTGCAAACTTCAAGATGGCTCAGTTTGTATTTTATCGGACTCCAATGCTGAAGAGCATGAGATTGATTCCTGCAAGTACCATTCAATGTGCCAATCGCCCTGCGACGCTGCACTGGGGCGTCCATCTGGGTTATCCCAGTCTTCCTTTGAGACACCCTAGACTAGAAGCAAGTTTCCCCTGTGGGATGAATAAAGGGAATTTTATCTTTTAGCTTTAATTCTATTCTCTGTGGAAACCGGGGGCACCACGCGAAGGTGCTGCTGCGGACACATTTGTGTAGGAGAGGTCCTATGCAAGCACTGTGACTGGAACCCGGTACCACGGTGATCACTGTACGAGAAAGGGAGAGGCTATGTATTGCGCATCGACTTCCTTTTTATGAGCGGGACGTCATGGCCCAAACCTCACACCCCCCCATTGATAAGATTCACAACTGTCAAGTGAAGCGATGACTATTAAAGCATTTTTTTTACCCTCTTTCTGAAAATTTGTTTCCACAGGCTGTCTGGGGCGTCCTGTCAAACCTGGCTTCTTTCACGGATGCTGCCACTAAGCGGTTGAATAAAGAAATAGAAGATGTTTCAGACTTGATCGGCAAGTTTGACCATTGCGTACAGTTCATGGAGGATATTCTAAAAGAGGGAACCAGCATGTCTCTGCTGTATTCTAAAGGAAGCGTTGAAGCAAAATGCCGTAAGGTCTACCACACTCAGGTGCGTTTTTATCAGCAAATATGTTGAAAAAAGCAAAACCATTTTATAAAGTTTCGTTAGATTTGTTTTTTTATGTTAACAGAAAAAAAAAAAAGAACCTAGATACAGTCTTCCAGTAAAGAAGAATTTGAATGGAAAAAGTGTTAAAAACCTTTTTTTTTTTAGGAATCGGTTAGTCTCGATTTCTTGTAATTTATATGTTCATGGGACAATCTCCAAGTGATTTCATCTCTGAATTTTTCAGAAGGGCGTGTCGTTTAGCCTTCTTAAAATATACATATTTTTGAAAATCAGTGAAGTTATTGATTTCATGTTGTTCTTTGACTCTTCCATCCCGTGCAGGTTGACCCTCAGTCATTGAAAGGAAACCTGATGATCCAGTACAAACACGATGTCAATTGGTTGTTGGGGAACCTGAACAGGATTGGAGCTATTTATGTGAATAACGTTCGATATCCACCCGAAAAGCCCGGCAGCCTAAACCAGCGGCAAAGCCCAAACAATGGCCCGACATACCAACAGAATCTCAGTGCCACCAGCCCACACCTTCAGCACATGGCCAATCAGGTAGAATTAAGAATCATGTCATAATATTCAGTTAACTGTAAAAAATTTTAAGCCTGTAACAAGACTATTTTGTAAAGATCAATAGACATACTTTGAAAACTACTGAATTAACACGACTATTTTGTAAAGATCAATAGGCATACTTCGAAAACTATTGAATAGACACCAGTTTCATTGTATGTGTTAGCAAGATGTATAATATAAGCCTATAAGCTTTTATTTGTCTTATACTTATAATATGAATTCAGAAATTTTTGTCAGCTTTCCAGTTTTATCTGTAAGCTGCTATCTACCTGAGGAATGTTGTTTTTTCCAATTTCGAATGTTCATGACTTTGAGGCTAATGGGGAAGATGACTTCTGAAAAGTAAAAACTTTTTGGCAGTCATGTCCCTACTAATGGCTAAATCTCGATGGAAGGTTAGGATATGCTCATTTTCTTGCATGGCAAATATTTCTGTTCAGTTGTGTATGGGTTAAATAAAGAACGAAGTGGAGGTCCTGTCTACTGATGCATGAAGCGTAGTGAAGAAGTGGTGAAAGAGGCTGAACCTTGACCTCTCCTACCTACCAGGCAGTTCCAGGGCAGAGAGGAATGGGGGCTTCTAATGACGAGTGGACCAAGTTTATCCAGACTGTATCCAAACCAGCGGCTGTAAACCAGTTATCATCTCAGTCCTCAGGCCCTCCAAACATGAACCTGGCGGCAATGGGGGCTACTGGAAACACTCTGCCCCCACAGCTCACCCTGCCCTCTAGACGAACATCTCAGCCCACTGTTGCTCACTCTTGGAATGGTATTCATCCGTTTTTTTATAAAAAATAAACTGCAATTAAAGATACGTACTCAATTACGTTTTGCGAATCTTTCAACGCAAAATGTCTTCAGATTGTTGCAGCTGTAACAAGTCTTAAAGAGAGATCGGCAAAATGTAGCTTTATATGTACATGTATTATTATTATTTAGACTAAAAATGTCAGTGAAAGGCCATAGTTTTCTATCACAAATCAAAGAAATTTACAGAAAGCCTTGAGGGCCATCCCTAAAAGAGAGATTTATAGCTGCTTCAAAAAGCTAAAACAGCATTTAACTTCTTGTAATGACTTCTGTGATATAAGTGCTTGATGATCTATTTATTTATTTATTTAATGGAAAAACTTTAAATCCGTTAACTCTTTAATAATGAGGATCGGACAGTGCCACCGTCCAATGGGTTTTCCCCAAACGGGGATCGGATGGTGGGAGCGTCCGATGGCGTCGACCATTTGTCATAGACGTAAGACCTGTTGGCATTAAAAATAGATTGATTACAGCTGTCATTTCCGATTTTTTGTTTCTGAATCAAAACCAAAACATTTTGTCGCTTTTTTGTGTTTTTGTATGAGTTTTTTTTCTATATTTTTTAAGCTTTTGTGTGAGTGCTAATTTCCTGAGATACAAGTAGGCATGAAATTTTAAATTTTTTGAGTAATTACGGACAATAAACAGTAAATGCAAGTTCGAGTGTGTTTTTAACTTCAATCGAATGTCCGTAAAGTATTTTGTGACACTAACAAGATATTAACACTGGTAATTGTTGGTAGTAGTCCTGAAATTTTTTTTTTTTTTTCTCCTTTTCTATCTACTTCTCCACAAAATGATTTTTAAGCCATACATTTCATTTAAAGTTAATCTTATTCATCTTTATGACAATTTTATTCCCTTTCAAATGGTGTACAACGTGGTAGACTTCATTGACATACACACAAGCCGTAAAAACAATTATCTTGAAGGTACTCTCACTTCGCTGAGCAACGGAGAAAAAAAAATTCCCAGAAAAGGGGCCTTCCCCGTTATAGAATTAACGTCCTAAGATGGCTAATGTTTATACTGGATTTGTGAATAAGCCATTTTAGTATTTTATATAAAGAATGATTTCTTACCTATGAAATTACTTCATAATTCATAGAGGCTTGCTTTTAAAAATTGTCTCTTTCTGTGTTTGTGCCCAGGTATTCCAGGATCCAGTTTCCAAGGCCATTTCCCTCAATCTCAGCAAGTTATGTCTCAGCAGCAGCATATCTCACAAGTGAGCCGATCCTTTGTATTATTTGTGTCCTATTAGGTATTATTTGTGACTGAGAATTGTGAAAATAAAAAAAAATTTAAAAAAATCATAATTTGGCATACTATATACAAAGTTGATCCAGCTTCCAACCCTGCTAGATTTACTTTGTTTGACCAATGTAGAATATAACTATGCTGCTTTAGCGGCAATTGATTAATGTTGAAACCTAAAGTATATTTAAGTGATTAGTGTTGAAAAATAAGGCATTGTTCTTAAAGGCATTCCTGTCCTCTTGGGTTATGGATTGTTCTGCTTTAAAATTCATAAAATTTCACAGGTTTAGTTTTCAGTGTTATATTCTCAAAATGAATCCCCCCTTTATCTCTCAGGTAATTATTTTTTTTCTGACACAAACGGCTGATTCTAAAAGCTTGACAGGGTTCCTTACTTGAGCCTCGACATTGTTTTGTATTAATCATTTGTAAGAAAGGGATTTTTAACGAGGCCTGGTCAGTTGTCTTATTAAAGTTATGTTTTCAGTCTCTTCATTTCTTTTTCTCAATGTCAAAATCAATTTTCAGCCTCCAAGACCAGCTTTTACTCCAATGAGGCTTCACCACCGACCAGCTGCCCACCCATCTTTCCCCAATCAAAATGAAAGAGGTACAGTCAACTGCGTAGCCGTCCTTCCAGAAAGTTCTTCTTCCAACAACTACAACTGCAAAAACAAATCATTACGCAAAGTTGTTCCACAAATGCTGATTAGTGTGAGATTTGCTCTTCCTTTATTTCCCTTCCTTCTAATTGAAGATGGGGCTGTTCACCAGTTTCCTCCATTCATCTCTTTGGCCTGCCACAACACTCATACCCTCCCCCGATGACATTCTGAGTTACTTCATCGCTCTCTCTACTGTTCTCCATGTTTCCTTTGATCTTCCTCTCTTTCTCTTTCCTTTCCCGGGTGTCCATGTCAAGGCTATTCTGGCATTTCTCTCTTTTGGCTTCCTCAAAACATGTCCAATAAATTTACTTTTCCTCCGTCTCACTTGTTGACTCATCAATTCTATGTTTGCTTTCTGTCTTCCGATCCTCTGTCTGACTTCATTTCTTAAGATCCAGAATTTTCCCCAGCAGCTGGATCCCGACACTGCTTGGGACCCTGCTTGGGCAGTATAAAGGGATGTGTATAACTAAACAAAACTTCAGCAAGATTTCCACTAGTCAGCCTATTTCTGCTATTTTGATTTTCTTGCTTTCTTTAAGAATAATAGTTTTGATTTTGTTATTATTTCAATTTACTCTGGAAAGTCCCTCCTTTTCCAGATTTTAGGGAATATTTCCCCCTTTTTTGAAATTCCACTCTTGCAGCTATGAATACTGGTGATAGTAAGATATAATGTTGAGGGAAGTTAAAATTACTCTTTGTGTGAGGTTGTTGGAAGAACTGCATTTTCACATTATACTCAAAATCTGTATGAGGGAGATGGAGTAATCCTTTGTAGGATGTGGAAAGTGCAAGTGAGAAAAATAGTTTTTAATAATTCAATCAACACTTTCTGTTTCTTTAAAGATTGATGATGTGTGTTTGAAACGTGTGTGTGTGTGTGTGTGTCTGTGTATGTGTATGTGTGGGTGAGAGAGAGAGATAGAATTTTGTTTAAAAAAATATACTCTTTTGATAAAGCTGACATGTTAAAATTTGTCTGTTTCATAGCTATGGGCCTAAAGACCTCTCTAAGGAGGGCTGTTGAGGTGCAACTTATAAATCAATGTATATTCAATAATAGTAATTCTGTAATTTTCATCGCGTTTGAAAAATGTTTTAAAACTCACAAGCATGGCACATTATTATTGTTATTATAGAAATTCACATTGTTTTTGTCTTTCAACTCAATCTCTGTCTTGTCTCATTTTGCACAGGAGGCTCAGGGAGCATGAGAAGTCCCCCAAATTATCGCACCGGAGGAGGGGAAGCAAGCGGAAGCAGTGGTGGCCCCCCACCTCGGTCCAATCTAAGCACTCCAGACCCAGCGAGACCTGCCAGCGCTGGAATGTATGATGCGAATACACGACCAGACAGGTGGGTGCCAAGTACCGCACTCTCACACACACACTCACACACACACACACACACACACACACACACACACACACACACACACACACACACACACAC
>JBCIKM010207594.1:0-12694 GCA_039654465.1 Melibe viridis | reverse complement strand
ACACAAATTCTTCGAAACGATCAGTTACCACATGGAAACTAGACCGAAAGTACTCTTTTACCTAAGAGATGACTAAACTCGGTAGATCTAAAAGTTAAATATAGTTACAAGCAACGAAACTGCCCAGACATGTAAACAACGCACTCTGCATTGTTCCGCAGAAAATGGCGTGCCTCAGCAACGCAATGTGCGTTGCTCCGCGGTTAAAGAGTTAAGGTAGTTTGAATCGTGTTTTAAAGTTTTTGTCCTCTTATTTGTTTTTTGTTGTTATTTTTTTTTTTGCCAGCTGTTCTATGAACACTGCAGATTTTTTGTTTTTGCTTTGCTTGCATTCTGAAATTTCTTTGCAGAGACTGCAAACCAAGTGTTTAGAGTGCAGTACTGAATCTGCAGAATCGATCCTATGATCTGTTCTTTGTAACTTTCTAAGGATTTGAATATGTTTGATGTTTTATTTAGGCTAGTGGGTTTGAGTAGTTTTATCTGAGACCTGACCCTTTTTGTAACTTTCTAAGGATTTGAATATGTTTGATGTTTTATTTAGGCTAGTGGGTTTGAGTAATTTTATCTGAGACCTGACCCTTTTCAAACTACTTCAGTCAAAGATAAATCTTCATAATTTTGGATTTGTTTTTAATGCATTTTATCATTTTGATCTTGGGCAATCATTTAACCCATTCCATCTCTTTAGATGTTATGCTATTCAGGTGTGATCCATATGAATGATGGGTTTTTTGTTGTTGTCTTTGGGGGATTTGTGTGTGCGTGGTTTTTGTTTGGTTGGTTGGTTGGTTTTTTATTGTTGTTTTTTTTTATTTTAGAGGGGTTGCGTTTTTGTTTTTATTTTTTTTTAGGGGGGGGGGGGGGGCAGGAGGGAATTGGTTTGTTAATTTTTATTTTTTTTTCAATTTACCCTATCAGCACTTGACTTGGATACTTCCCATCAACTTTATTTCATGTACATGGATTCTCCCCAGAGTTTTCTGCTTTCATATTGATATCTTTTAAAAGCCAACTTTTCAATGTATTTTATTATGAATATAATTTCATGTTTGTTGCATCTTTTGTATACTCACTTAATTCATTGGGGTTTTTGTCTGTTGTTGTTTTGTTTTGGGGTTTTGTTGGATTTTTTTTCATTATTTTGCTTTCTTTTTTCATGCAGTCAAAAAGTCCAGCTTGAATCCACCTCACAAGGCCCTGCCCAGTCGTCTAGTTTGGAGGATGCTCTGTCACTCATCACTTCAGGTGAGAAGATTAAGAGCTCTTTTCTAAAGGGAGAAATTCTGTATGGGATGTGTGTCATAATTTTGGCGATCATTTTTAAGCTATGCATTTCCTGCAAGTCCAGCAAATTTGGCGAGCACCTTATTATTGTTCTCTGTTTTTTCTCTGTTTTTCAGAGCTGGGTTCTGCACCTACTTTGTCCCTTCTCCCAAGTGAGGAGGAAGTCCAGCACTGTACTAAAGGCTGCCAGTCTGTGAGTGGGGGTCAAAGTTACTGTTGCAATAACAACTACCAGTGACTGTCAGGATAAGAAATAAAGGTGGAAGAGGGGAAGACAAACAAAAAAAAAAATTAAAAAATTAACATTAAGCAGACAAACACAAAAGATGAAGATGAAAAAAATCTTCAAGGGAGAATTTCTGAATTTCTAACGTTTTTATACGGTGTCTAATCTCAAAGTTATAAAATAGTATGATTATTTTGTTCAATAAAGATTTGAGTCTGATATTAATGCACATTTTACTTTTTATCAACAAATTTTTAGACAATCCATGAATTCCTTTAATTTCATTGCCGTGTTCTGAAAATTACTGATTGTATTTTTTCCTCTCCCAGCCCAAAGACCTGGCCAAGAAGTTGAACGATGACTTGTTACCAGAGAATATTGCGACTGTCAAGTCAGCGGCAGCCTTTGTTCAGCTCCTAAAGGCGTTTCGCTCCTCAGGAAAAGAAACCATTGCAGGACTGCTGACCAGCGCAGACAGTTATTACACTGTGTAAGCCGTTTTTTCAATCGATGGTATTTTAAGCTGCTTTTGAAAAGGGGGTGGCATTGTTTTAGTTGTTATTTATTGGGGGGTTTGGGGTTTTTTTTCATTTTCAAGAGGCCAAAAGAAACTTAGATAAATGTTTCACTCTCTCATGTTCAAGTCCACTTGCATTTATTGAACATAAGGGATTTCTGTGCATTTGGGTTTTGTGAAATGCTGTTAGCTGAAATTCACAGAGTATTGCCACAGTGGCTGTACAGTCTGCTCAATCATGATGCCAGGTTTATCTTTTATGTCTCATTGCCAAACAAAGATGTATTTCATTTATTTCTGAATGAGCATTTTTGAAATACAGTCTTATAGGGATAACAAGACACATTCGGGATTGGAGGACTTGGGTCCTACTAAAAATATGTTGCAATAGCGGTGCAATTCATAAAGGCGTGGGGGGGGGAGGGGAGAAGCGAGGTAATGCAAAGAAGAAATGTATATGCAAATTAGATGCTTGTAGTTATTGAGATTCCTATTCATAGGTACTCCCACATGAAAATCCATCATGCATCTTTTTTTTAATTCATGAAATTGCAAATATCTTGTGAATTATCAAATTTAGTTAAGATTTTGTTAAGTTTTTAGTCTGGGGTTTTTTTTTTTCATTCTTTTGATTTTTTCTTTCATTTTTGTAAAAAAATAAAAAATAAAGATGATATTAAAAGATTACCTGAGATTGATAATGCATGAAATCAGTAATTTTAGATTGTTGCACACCATTTCCTGAAAGTGTTGTTTTCTCTATAATTTGTGGTTGATAATTTTTTTTTCCAGATCGCAGTTGATTGATGTGGCCACTGCTGCACAGACTGAGGCGGCAAGAGCTGCTTTGTTTGATCTGCTGGACTTTGAAACTGAAGACGCTCTGACACATCCCCAGCGCTTCCTGTTTGCAGCTGCGTACTCGTCTCATCCATCTATCCAGCTCATTACAGATCTTATGGTAAGACTCAAATACTATGTGTAATGCAGAAAGCTTTTACAAAGATGGGGATGGTCCTATACTATTGGCTTTGCAGAATGAGTGTAGCAGTGTGCAGACAAAAAAAAGTTTCTTTAACTCTGAATATTGTTTTTGATATATTTAGTAAACCACTTCTTTCTTTAAGCTTGACCTTTTTTTTCAGCACTTTAAAACAGAAAATGATGACAATGATTTTTTTCACTCAGACAAAAGTTGCACAAAGAGCCACTCTTACCTGTACATTCTCCGGTGTGTATATTAATAATGCAACACTACTTTCTCACTCTGTCTTTGAGGTAATTGTCAAACTATCTCTTCAGTCCTTCTCCTCAATTTTTATGCTAATAATCTTTCAGTAAGAATTTTAATGTTTAAAAAAAACACAACTCTCCCAATGAGTCTAAAATTGTTTATTTTTCATTTGCTAATAACAACATGGCCTACCTATTGCTCCTTTGACATTCCTTCCTCCTCCTCCCCCCCCTCCCCACCTTTCTAGTCGTGTCTTTCCTTGCTCATTTCTGTCATGTTCCAACAGTGCAAGCGTATAGCGGTGAAATTTTAAATGGCCCTTCTAAAATAGAAAATATTGATTTATAAAGTTATCCTAAAATTAATTTATATGAAATCTCCCACAGACATTCCTCGGAGTGAGAGCTTTGATTCAACATCTTTTTTATCAAAATAGGGTATTTCTGGGCGGAGGAGTTTGGTATTACACAGACAGACAGACGGACCCAGGGACAGTTGGAAAATATATAATTTATTTACATTTTCTATTATAGTTTCTTGCTATTTGATTTTTCATTTTAACAAAGCACACCTCAAGTAGCACTGTCATCAAACCTTTGTACCTTACAGTCTGTACTACGAAAGCCAATACCCAGTGACAGCCTGCGCGAGTCCCTGCTACTGTCCCTTGGCGCCATCATTCACACATTCTGCCAAGTGCCAGACCAGTGTGCCCAGCCTGTGAGTAGCAATTTTTTTAAATGTCAACTTGCATGGGTTCTTTTTAATTCTTTATTCCCTATTAACTCTATGGTCCTGAACAAGAGCTTTCTTAAACAATACCTAGACGCTCGACATTGGCTTTCTAACTGATAATGAGGTGGATTCAAGGAACTGGCTTTTAAAATTACAATTGCGATAGAGAGTGAATTGCAATGGAGGCTAACAGGAATTTAGGTAGCAATAACTTTTTTCTTGCCCATCCAGAATATGTTTCCAAGCATGTGACTTTTGCATGTAACCCTCACATGATGTCTCCCTTTTTTTATATATATTTTTAGACTAGGAGTGAAATCAGAAGTAAATTTTAAAAAATTTCTTTTTTTTTTTTTCCACCACAGATTGTAGAAGAATTCAAGTCCCTGATTGCAGAGAGAGTGTCCGAGTGTACAGAAGAGAGCTGCAAGCTTATGTATCTGAGGGCTCTGGGCAATGCTGGGCTGAGCGGCACCCTTCCCATCATCACTTCCTTCCTGGAATCTCCCGAGAGTCCCATGCTGGCATCCACTGCCATTTCATGTCTGCGCAGAATCTGTACTCATTCTCTGAACCAGAAGGTTGGTCTGGATTTTGTTGGAATTTGACAGATGAATAAAATGTCAAATTTAAGTATTTTTGTTGTCACTCTTGTCCAAATGTAAAGGATTTTTATTTTTATTTTTTTAAACTAATGAGTAGTAATTTGGGATTGACATATTTTCATTTTTGTCATATGATATTTTAAGTTTCAAATGTGTTAGTCAAAATAAAAATTGAATTCCATATAATCAAGAACCCAAAACATTTTTATGTATTAAACTGAAAAATAACTTAAATGTCTTTGGGGTTTTTTTTTAGGTCAAAGATGCTTTGAGCCGAATCTTCAACCAGAACAAGGCATCATACGACAGTAGCGTCAGAGTGGCGGCTCTTGAGATGCTACTCCAGCACAAGCCAACCTTGAATCTCATCCAGAACGCGCTGCTGGTGGCTTTGGACCAGGCCAACCCAGAGTTCTCCACCTACATCCTCAAAGCCATCAAAGACGCTGCTGAGCACAATCTGCATATCAGGTAATTTGATCAAAGAAGTCAATAGTGATGAAATAAGACAAAGCCTTTCTTATCCACAAATGAAAATTCTGTTGGTTTTTAAAAAAAAACTTTTGCCATCATTTGGATAAGAAGAGCAAGAGACCTATGAAGACTTAAAGCCTCTTTTTTGTCCCCTCATTCCTTTCTGTCCTAGGTGTTTGACATGGTTGCTTATCAATGCAAAATATATACCATGCCAAAAGTATAAGCAAACTATATACCATACCAAAAGGTATCAACAAACTGACATATATTGTGGGAAACATTAAGGCATAGAATTCCTGACTTAAATAGAAACTAGTTTTCACAGTGGACAGTAGTCTTGGGATGGTCATTAAATTAAAGAGTTGCAGATGGCAGATAACAACATAGCACAGAAACTGGATAAGCCACATTTTTTCTCCACGTTTGGCACTTTGATTTTACCCCAAGCAAGAGAAAAGATTACTGTGATCTTTTTTTTTTCTTTTTTTTGTTTTTTGGGGGGTTTTTTTTGTTTTTTTTTAACAAACAGTACATAAATTATGAAACAATTTATTTTCATTTGCCATGTTTTGTATGGGAAGCCGGATAAAGCCAGCATTAATTGAAGCATGTTCTCTTAATTAATCATTCATCATCAGTCGCTGTTCACCTCAGCTATGTTGGAGAGTGGTGAATTTTTTGGATTATCTTTTCTATTTTTTTCTTTTTCAATCCTATAGAGAACATCTCCAAGCAATTGCTCAAGACAGCAGACTGAACAATTACAACATGCATTCCCAGAAGGGAAAATCCAGCGTTGTATCCAGTCATCTTGCTAGTGAGTGTCAAGTATGATGATTTATTGCACATTTGGAGAGAGAAAAAAAACTTGCCATAAGGGAGACCAAAAAAATGTTAATAGCAGTGTAAATTTTTTTTTCCACAGTTGTCCCCCTTTTGTCGTCCTCCATAATATTACTATCAGCTCTTCACTAGGAATGATACTTAGAACTAAGCGTCTGATTAGGATTGTAGATTTTTTTTTAAATTATTTATGCCATTCATACCAGTATAAGAGTCTATGTTGGACTTGTAAATTTGAATGGCTGACTGACTTAAAATTTTCCATGTTCCACAATTCCCTTTGATAAGAGTGACAAGTACTGGCCGAAGGCTCAGTCAACTCTTCAAGCTTTCAAATTATGTTTGGTGTTTATTCTGTCTGTAACAGAGGAGTGTCTTTTCCCTATCGATTGCTTCATACTTAAAGCTGTATTTTTTCTTTGTGTTCTGTTAATTTTTTTTGTCTTCTGGGGTTCCTCTTTTTTTCATTTTTTTTTTTTCCTTCCTTTTTTCTTTTGGAATTGTTTGTTTGGGAAATGATTCTCTGAAAAGTTGCCTAAGCTTTAATTCTGTTCAAGCTCTGTTTGCGCTGTTTCCAGAAGCAAACCTTACAAGGCATTTCTTCTATGTTTCAGAAATGAACGATTTGAATGTGACCTACAATCTTTTCTTTGAGAACTCTGTGTCGGGAGTGATGAAGCGGAGTGGAATGATAGTCAACCTCTTTGGGAAGACCATCAACCAGCCCTTCATGAAGGTACGGAGGCTGTAATTTTACTGTGAATCGTCTCAGTGCAAACTTGATTCCTTTTGGTGAAGAGCTATGCCTAATATTTTACTGGTTGCACTGGAAAAGGGTTTAAGTAAAATTTAAGGGATTTTTGTGCAAGTGAAATAAAATTATACTCAATTTTGAGTATGTCTTAACATCAAAATTTTGTTGTTGTGCATGATTTAACTTTGCGCATGCTATTCACCCCTAATATTGATATTGGTTCTGTTGCGCAAACTTGAAAAATTGATATTTGATCTTGTAGGTAAAGGCTTAATTTCTTTTACTATTCTCCACATCATCGCTGTCATTCAATTAAAAGACTAACTAGAAATGCCTAAGCTATAGCCCGAGACACCTGGAAACTAATCGTAAAGGAGATGACAAAGGCAAAAATATGGCAGACAAGCAGTGACACAGATTCACGCAAGCATCTTCTTACAGCACAGCCAATCCCTCATGAGCATCATCTATTGTTTCAGTTTGGAATCTACGCCGATGGTCTTGAGTCATTGGTGGGAGAGGATTCCTCTGATGATGAATCTGGCGACGATTCATCTGCTACAGCTGTGGAGCCAACGGCCGGAATGTCCTTTTATTTCTTGGACGTTCTCCTGACCCAAGTTGAGTTTTTCCGAGGAACTTCAGGTCTCATGTCGGCAGTGTGGAATGCTCCATCTGAGTTGACCTCCGCTCTTCAGGTCAGTGGGTATCTAATTTATTGAAGACTTATAAAGAGCTCTTGAGAGCAAAGAACAAAAGGTCTGAATTAGGCATGAGCTATGTTTCAGCTGTGGTTGTTATTACAGTGTTTCACATATGCTAGTATTTTGAACAACAAAGATTATAAGTAATTAAGAATTTTATTTACTGATGAACAAAACAAACCCATTAGTTTTATTTGGATGGCTTTTCTTTTCAGTGGATTTTTTCAGGGTTTTTTTTACCTTTTTTGCTTTTTTTTTTTTTTTTTTTTTTTTAAAATAGCTGTTTGTTTCTATTTTTCAAACAAGATGAAAGATTTACATAAGATTCAGTGATAGCTTCTGAGGATGAGGTGGGTTGGGTTTTTTTCTCAAACTAATTTTTTTACCATTGGAGGTCCATTGTTTATACCTGATAATCTTCTCTTGACTCAGGGGAACCTTTTGCTTCAAGATCATTCCTTGCTTGTGCACCTTTCCAATGGCTTCGTGGTTGACACCAAAGTCTATGGGGCTCTCTCAATTGATTTGTCTGGATTTGTCAGCATCAGTTTATGGAATCGCAACTGCGAGTCCTTGATTCGAAACAGGTAAGGCCAGACATTCTTTAGCCCAAAATTGTTTTTATGATTCAATCACTGGCTAAGTTCGTCCAAACTGTTAATCATAAATAGCTGCAAGAGTTCCTTTTACTGTATTTTTTTGTTTTTGTTTGAAGACTTGTGTGTGTCAACTGCTTTCTATACAAAGTAAAGAAATTTTGAACAGGCATGATACCACCTTATCTTTTGGACGTTCATTGCAGAGAAAAGCATCACTGATTTTACAGAAGAATTTTGATTTGAGAATGTTCTCTTGTGGTATGATTGTCTTACCAGCTTGTAACAATTTGTTTGTTTGCTCAAATTCTTTTACATTATTGTGTAATTTAAGAAATGTTTTCTTTTTTTTTAAGTTAATTCATGGAAAGATTTACTCTTGATTCATCAGACATGGTTTTTGCAGATTTTGTAGGTAAGTCTTATTATATCTTTTTTTTCCCAGCGGTGCTATGTATGTTGAGGGCAGCATGGCAGTCAAAACAAAGGAGTTTGATATTGGGTACACCATCTCCGGGCAGGCACAAAGCAATATAGATTACACAGGCAATGCCGATTTCTATGAGATGCCGCTTAAGCTGTGTATGCAAATGACCCGTCCAGAAGTTGACTTCTTGTGAGTTGTTTTGTTAACCTCATAGTCAATTCAGCCTTTTGCTAATGTGTACCTTTTTTAAAGCTCTTCTTTGTACTTAATGTACACTGTTATAGCAATGTTGAACATATGGAGACATTAAAAAAAAAAAAAAGTAAGGGTAGTTCCTTTTTAGACTTTTTCTTGATGTAATTTCAGTTTTATTTTTACTTTGTTTTACTCTGTGAATTTTTGATTAATGCAGATTACCTGAATAATTCAGATTTCTGATTTCCATGTGAAAGGGTAAATGTTTATTGTGGTTTCTCAATTGATATCAATGTGGAGAAAAATTAAACTAGATTGAGTGTTTTATAATTGCCCTCTTCTTGCCATATGTATGTGTTGAAACACAAGCTAAGAAAGGAATCAACAATGTTTTATGGCTTCAAATGTAATTGAGAACCTTCATATTTAAGATTCTAAAAAATGTGACTTTTAAAATTACAGACATGTGAAAAAGAAGGGGAAGAACTGTTAACAACAGGTCTTTGAGGCTTTGAATCCCATGGACATGAAACTTGTACTATTTAGAATTATGAGATGCAAGCAGTCTCAAAGCCTATATACAAAAAGATAGTCATAACTGTAGACAAACTTTTGTATGATACAGAGTGTCTCGTACAAAATAAGTTTGTATGTGTGTCTTTTAACACTGCCATCTATAACTGTAGACAAACTTTTTTTATGATACAGAGTGTCTCGTACAAAATAAGTTTGTATGTGTGTCTTTTAACACTGTTATCTTTGCTTCCTATTTCTCCATTCTACAGACAAAAAGTTCAGAAATACGAGAAGATCAAGAAAATGAAGAAGTATCGATCCAAGTGCAGCACCACAACAAAGATATCTGGAGAATCCTATTTACTGAATGAAGCCAATTCTAGAGAGTGTCTGCTGATGATGAAAGATGATGAATAGATGATACGCTTGCGTGAATATTATTAAAAATTCCCATTTGAAATGCTGATTAATTCATTCTATACAATTTCCTTTTCCATGTGACAGATGATCAAATTCTTGTTTTTAAATTATTTTTTTGTTGTTGCTCTCTGCAATTTGGAGCTCCCAAGTGCCTTTCAGGGTAAAATGTTTTATATGACAATCTATATTAGGTATGTCCTGGTGCTTTGAGTGAGATCAAAATGTTTACTTAAATCATACGTTGTTGATTAGAATTCTAGGATTATCAAGCATTATAACATTTAAATGGTGTCCTAGTGTGGATCATTAACAGACCAATAAACCCACTAGTCATGGCATGCAGTGCAATAGATTTTGATGCAGATGAGATATTAATTTTTTTTCTTCTCGATCATGCTTTAGGCTATAAATTGTCTTAAGCTTTGAAGGGTCGTTTAGTAACCCATGAATTGTTTATTTTTCTGTCAAGAAGTTTCAAGAGAAATAATACTCATAAGTCTAAGTATTAATCAAAGAAAAGTCCAAGATTGTGAAGAAAATGTTTTGTCACCTTTTTATGTATTTATTTTCTGTTTCGATTTTATGCTAGTCATTTTAATTTCAATTTTGTGCCAGAGTATTTTGTTAAAATAATCAATTCAGGTTGGAAGCAAGAATTTACATGTGATGAGATTTACTAACATACCAATGACTTCCTTGTAGAATTTTCTTCCATGGCCAAACTTAAAAAATATTAAACAGTAGCGAGGGTGTTTTGGTTTGTTTTTTGTTACCATCTTAAATTGCCTTAAAAGAAGGCAAAGGCAAAAGTTTTTGGATTTTTTTTATTATGACTGGTGCTTGTATTCTGTTGAAAAAATATTTGTGTTCTTCAGTTTGACAAGAATTCATTGATCCACATGTGGTCAATATTATTAATCAGCTGTAGGCTTGCCTAACTTTCCAAAGTAGAGTTTTTGTTTTGTTTTGTTTTTGGTTTTTTTCCCAGGAGACTAAAACAATACTCCATTTTTTAAACAAAACCTGTGATCAAAATAAAGCTGAGTGTAAACTGACTTGTAGTCTGGCTGCTTCTTTTAGAAAGATTTGAGATGAATTCCTTCTAAAGAAAACTAAGTTTTTCATTCTTAAATATCTTATGGATAGTGGTTATGTGTTTAGACCATTATAATATGCTTTGCCAGAATCTAAGGCTCTTCCTACTTCATAGTTTTCTTATCTTAACAAGAAAAAATGAGTTTATTGTTATTGGTATTATTTTACCAAACTTTGTTTTGTTTAAATTAAAAATCACAGGTTTTAAAGAGGTGTTCTGTGAATTTACAGGTGCTAAATTAAGTGATTAAGTTTAATATAACTTGATTAAATATGTACTTAATCTCTGAATGAAATTGAATTGCTAAACCAATGACTCCAATTTTTTTTCCTCAAATACACCTGTTTCTGCGAAAATACCAAGTGCTGTGGTTACAGCCGAAGTGGGCACACAGAAGGTGGAGCAGGCATTGAGAATAAAGGCATTTTTGAGACCTCGGACGTCAGCTTTGAATTACATGGATTATGTCCCTTGATTATACCAGCCATTATTGGCATTCGATGACTGTGTACTTCAACAAAAAACTTCAGATCACTAAACAAAGATATTATTTATAGGTTTTCAGAGCTCAAGTTTTTGTCTGTCAATGTGAATATTTTGCTGAGTAGATAAATTAAAAAAAAAAAATCCATGGGAGTTTTCCCCCTTCATACATAAAGCTAAGCAAGGTGAGTGTAGGGGATTGTGGTGTTTAACTGGGCAATGACAATTTTTATTTCGTCTCCTCTTGCCCCTGGACGTTATGGCAGAACAAATTATATTTTGGTGACAGGCAATGTAATGGTCACTAATGCTCTTTGTCTGTCAAATCTGGATCTTATTCTCTCACCTTAAACTTCCTTGGGACCAACTTCTTTTATATTGAAACTGAAGTAGATTCGATACTTATTATTATGTTTAGGTTATCACAAAATATGTTTTTCCATCTTCTCCTAGGACTAGAATTAGATTCTGTTTGTGATGAATGATATAATGCAAGGTAAAGCTTAGTCTTTTGCTTTTTCAACTTTGATTTTTTTTTTTTCATTTTTCTGTGGGTTTTTTTTTGTTTTTTTTGTTGTTTTTTTAATTCTTTAGTGACTTTCAGTTTAAAATATAATGATATTTGTGCGTTGGCGTGAGTTGAAAGTTTGAAAGGTGATACAGGCTATCTTGATGAATGATTTATCACATTTTTAGGTTCATTTATTAATTGCAAACACATGTTTGTGTGTATGTTTAATTACATTGAAGTGCACTATGATAGTCGTCTTATTGTTGTGTGTGTGTATGTGAGTGTGTGAGTGTTCCTATTTCATCAAGTCTGAGAGTGTTTTTGTGAGTAGAGTATTTCTGTTATAATAATTGATAATGTAGATGGCCTGTCTTTCTTCCCAAACAAAATCCATGATTAAAATGATAATTGTTGAGGTTGGCAAATTTTCTTGTAGTTTTTTTTATTATTATTATTATTATTATTATTATTATTATAGGTTGTTTTGGGGAGGGTTTTGTCAGGTTGAAGATCCAAAGAAAAGTAAACATTACTGACTCTCAGACCAACTGTTCTCGTTTTTGGGGGTTTTTTTTACTAGATGTTTGTTTGTTTGTTTTGATTTGTGGAAGGGAGGGGTGTGGTGTTTAAGGTTGGGTTGTTTTGTTTGGTTTTTTTTTTATTGGGTTTTTTTTTTTTAATTTTGGTTTGTTTTTATGTTTTGGTTTCTTTTTTGGTGGGGTTTGTTTTACATCCTTTGGCAAGCCATCGTCGCCATGACACCTTAAGGACATAGAGGCGCCCAAGAGGAACTAAGATGATAGAAGTAGTTAAAAGAAGAAACACGTCAAGCGCAGCCTGGCCATCGGTAGGAGTCTAACGTTGACGTTTGGATTTATTACAAACGGACTGAGTTACAGTAGACTCCGGATAACACGACGTCGCTTAACACGATTTTCAGCTAACACGATTTTTTTCCCAGGTCCCGCCTATATAACATTACTAAAAAAATAAAAAACCCATTTAACACGAAGTCGGTTAACACGATGTCATTTTCACAGAAAAATGTTTAAAAATCCGATAAAAATC
>JBCIKM010207483.1:0-12695 GCA_039654465.1 Melibe viridis | reverse complement strand
GAGAGGGAGAGAGGGAGGGAGGGAGGGAGGGAGAGAGAGAGAGAGAGAGAGAGAGAGAGAGAGAGAGAGAGAGAGAGGGGGCACAGAGGGAAGAGAGACACACGCGCGCGCGCACACACACAGAGAAAGAAAAGAGAGACAGACAGACAGTAGTCATATTAGTGGTCAAATTTTCCAAAGAACAAAAGAAAATAAGCAAAAAAGAAAAAAAATTCCAACAACAATAGCAACAATAACAACAACAACGCCAAACAGCAACATAAACCCAAAACCCAAACAATGGCGCGTTGGTACAGGAAATGCAAAAAAAAAAAGACGCTGCCAGATGGTTGTGTTGGCGCGGCACAGTCAGCACATAGGTAGACCTACAGCATGAAGTGATCGATCGGTGAGCAGTTTGCACGGCTGTTGACGGGTTTCCTATGACTGTGTCATTGATTGGTGGCCTGGCGTGTGCATGCTGTGGTCGTGTTGAGAGTGGGAAATCATTCGCATCAAAAGGTGTGCGTCATGTATTTGTAACATGCTGTAGATATCAGCCGTGTGTGTGTGTGTGTGTGTGTGTGTGTGTTAGTGAGTGAGTGTACATGTGTGTGTGTGTGTATGTGTGTTAGTGAGTGAATGTACATGTGTGTGCGTGTGTGTGTAAGTGCATGTGTGTGTTTGATATATATATATATATATATAGAGAGAGAGAGAGAGAGTGTGTGCAGGAGGTCCTGTGCGCACGCTACTCACATTAAAGAACTCTTGACAGTTGGAAATCAAAAAGAGTAGTCAGCAAAACCACTGCCCGGGCAAAATTCCAATGTAATCCCTACACGGGCTCGGTAGCTCCAGTGTTGAGGCCTTGGACTTCCATGCTGAATAGCGTGGGTTCTATTCCTGCCGGTGCCATCGTGGTGTGTCCTTGGGTACGGCACTTTACCAAACTTACCTCGTAAGTCCCCCTGGTTGTGGACAACGTTGTCCTTCTGTCCGGAAAAAAAATTGTAACAGGCGACTTGTCTCGTCATAAATGTTATGAATGCGTTGTCTGCCAGAGATGTAACGGTATTGTAAAGCTCATAGAGCATCCCGGTGGATATTGTGTTGTTTTGTTATCCATATCATCCCTTCGTACCGCCTTAGCAGGGTCGGGACAAAGCAGCTCCAAGGAGCTGGAAAAAAACTCTGGAACACAAGAAATGAAGACAGGCAGATGATCAGTCCACCGTACCTAATCTTGCATAGCGTATTGAGCAATGCACATGTGGTATTACTCAATCTTAAGCCAAACAATAGTTGGTGTTGCCTTTGGTGGTATCTGCTCATTGAGAAAGACAAACGAGCCGATATACCACAGGGCGCCCGGTGTATAAGCGCTATATAAATGCTATCTATTATCTAGCTAGTTTGTGTAAAATTATGTGCTGAATACTTGTAGTAGATAGGTTAAAAGGTTGATGTAAGGTAATTATTATAGGAAAATACACACATACACGGCTAGACAGACATACCGACAGACTGACAGATTGATAGATAGACAGACAGACACATCAACAGAGCTGAAGGTCTCTTTTAAGACTTCAGATATCCTCTTTGCAAAAAAAACAACATCTTTTTTATAAACCTCACACCTCTTCTTTGCTTAAATCAAAATCTCTGTAAACACTTCAGATTCCTTCTTCATATTCTATTTCTCCATTCATTCGTGTTACCACTGCCATCTTATATCATCCTAATCTTTACTACCCTCAACTTTTGACAACTGACTGATAGTGTCTTTCTATCATGTCCAGAATTTACTGTAAACCAACAATACTGTGCTAAAGGAGATTATTCAAATACTGCAGAAATTGGTAACACACCTGCTCATCTTTATTTGGTCTCTGTCAAAAATTGAAGCTTAGCCAGTGTAAATGAACAGTACATTGAGTTGCCAGATTGTAGGACCACAAGGTGTTGAACTTTGATCAATAAAGGATATTCACATGGGGCCAAACATGGTAACAAAAAAACCCAAAAAACAATAAAAAAACAAAAAAAAAAACAAACACAAAAAAACCAACAAACCAATAATAGGCTGTTGAAGAGAAGCACAATGATATTTAGATCGTTAAACCAAATGCAGCAGTTGTGCAATATCTTGTCAAAGAAATGATCCTAATCTGTAACACAGAAGTAATGGCGGGGAGCAAACACCTTGTCTTGTTCTCCTCTCGACACCGTATTCATGCAATGACTATTTTCACAATCTTTGATCCTAATCTGTGCTGCCTTGACAGTGAGAGATGTTTATCGCTGCCGGCACTGGTAGTGGAAGGCCTTGAATTAACTTTTCACCGTGTGACGAAATGCATCTAACTAATCTATCTGTACACAAATGGTTTGCTCTCAACCACACTCCTGCTTTATTCTGTTCTTGTCTGCGTTTTCTGCCTAATTTGTAATGATATAATACCTACTACTACCACTACTAAGGTTCCAAAACCAACCTGATCCTGTCTCTGCACACTTTGAGCCCATACCTGTCTTTTTCTTACTTTTTGTGTAATGTAGGACTGTTGCCACTGTTTCTACGTCATCTGAATTGTCTGTATGTGGCAACCAAAGGCCTGTGTGACAATCAAAGGCCTCTGTGGCAATCAAAGGCCTCTGTGGCAACCAAAGGCCTGTGTGACAATCAAAGGCCTCTGTGGCAATCAAAATGAATAGCAAATAGTATAGATATGAATAGCAAATAGTATAGACACAGTGCCGAGGTGAGTCAAAGCCATAGAGAGAAAGGAAAAAAATAGGAAGACGTCGGAGGAGGGATCAAAGGCCTCTGAGCCAAAAAAAACCCAAACACATCAGTATGGTTTGTCTGCCCCGTACGTCTTTTATCGACGTTCACAGACTCGATTCGTAGAACTTTAAAATGAATTTCATTTTCCAACCCATTCTGCAGAGTTTGCATCCATTTATTTGATCTTTGTTAACATGTTTTAATCTTAAACCTTGTGTTAAAAATTGGAAGGAGTGGCTTGATAAGTTGTAATACCCCGTGTTTTGTCGTGTCTGTTGTTGGCTGCTGCGCTGAGGGGAGCTTCAGGGCTTCCACATACTGGATTCTATGTACTAAAATCTTAATGTTATTTTCACACCCATTTTGCAGACTTTGCTTTTATTCTCTTGTTCATGTTTTTATCTTCATGTTTCAATCTTAAACCTGCTGCTCTTTAACTTTAATAGATTATAATGTTTTGTTCCGTCTGTTCTCCCTGTTGTTAGCTGCCGCGCTGAGGGGAACTCCTCCATGCTGGTGCTCCATTCAAGTGGGTGTGACCTGCCAGACCCTGGGCTGCTTCCCGCAGTGATGTGCATCTTCACCTCCAGGCCTTGCCCAGATGGAGCCAGCCCTGCTGTGTCTGCTCCAACCACACCCTCGGCTGGACCTATTTGCAGCAGCCACACCGCCCAGTCCCCGCATTGACATCTGATGAGACGTGCATTGCAGTGTCTTTGTCACTTTTATTACCAGTTGGTTTTTTTTTTTTCCATGCGTTATTGTTTTTTTTTTTCGATTTCTTCAATTTTGTTGTTATTGTTGTTTATTAGGGTAACATCCTGACAGCTGTAATGGTTGTTTCATTTTATATAATTTCCCTCACAAATTAGATGTTTCATTTAATCACCAGTGTTTAATTTTTGTGTATTTATTACATTAAACACATCATTTCTGCACAAAGTGTACCTTTGGATTGTAAATTTCATTGAAGGCAGCCCACAAAACTGTTAACCGTGTCCTTTTCCCACCTTAGTCTGAAGATAGAACAAAAGTAATCAAGTATTTACACGACAGGGCCCAACATGTCTCGTGGAGGCATTTAGACAATGCAACGATGTGGTAGGACAGTATTCTCAAATTGATGCATTTATTTGTTTTTTTGTTTATTTATTTTTTGTTGTTGTTGATGTTACATATTTTCATCATTATCATTAACATTAAAATCCCAAACGTACAACTGAACATTTCGTGAAGCGCCATGACGTAGCAAACCATGCCCCCATTGTGTGTTGTCTGGGAGTCTCGTGTCTTTTTCATTTAGACTCGGTTGGTTGTCATGACTTCTTATTTTGTGATAGCTGTACAGGTCAAACTCTTTCTTAAGAGATTTTTTTTGAAAAAAGTGTGTGTGCAGCCAATGATTTTTCTTCATACTCTCTCAATCTCACAACTCTCCTTTCTTGAGCTTTGATTTATTGGACTCCTTCAAATATTACGAATCTTGCAACCGTTTCAGGTTGTTTCACAGGATAAAGAAGATGCATTATTTGAACACCATTATGTATCCCAAACTTATTGAGCTGTTGTGATTTTTCATTAAATCTAGCAGGGGGAGAGGAATAAAGAAGCAAGGCACTTGAGATTGACTTCATTATGGTTTGTTCAAATTCCCAAATTCACACTCCGTACTATTTTGGTAACTTCACTTTTGTTGTACTCAAAAGTAAAATTTCGGGGATTTTAATGAGTAAACTAATATAAAGTAACCTCTTTAATATTTATTTGGTAGCTTGGATTTTGATGAATCGAGTCATTCATGAGAGACTTAAAATTCTGACTTCTTCCTGGTTGGTTTTACAAAGTTTCCAATTTTCAATGTTCAAAGTATACCTTACTTACTGCCACTTTGAGAGATTGGACTCGTACGGAATTGAGTGTTGTAGACACTTTTACATGCAACTATGCATGCACTCACATATTATACTATGTGTCCCACTTTTGATGTTGTCCTGCTAAAACAGCATATTTTTGTTTGTTTGTTAAAAAGACACGTGCAAGTTTATGCTTTGGGCAGTAGGTAGCAATACTCAGCACAACGATTACTCGGCCAAAATCATGACCACACCCTTTTTTTTCAAAGATATCAAACATCGCCCGTATTTGCTGGATAAGTTGACATAGTACTACATATTTACACCCCATGCCACTGGATCATCTTACTCCTCCAGTAGGACATGATCTACAGAGAGATCAACACCTTTGAATTGTTTTTTTTTTTTTTAAATAATAATAATAATAAAATAATAATAATAATAATTATAAAATAATGATAATAATAATAATAATACATTCGTTTACACTTTGTTTCCAAATATGCTCAAAGGCGCTAGACAGTTTTGACGGAAGACTCAATCCAAGTGATGAAAAACTATAGAAGCTGAGGTGCAAGATCCTGTAGAGAGCAGGCTTGTCTTCAGCTTTTTCTCGAAGGTTTGTAGATTTTCAGAGATTCTGACTTCCAGATCAATTGTGTCCATTTTAAGGCACCGTAGGTCTGTTGTGGGAACAAAGATTCCATGTTTCCAGCCAGAAAATTTTCACCCTCATTGGCACCTTCTTTTAGTGCAGTATAGTTTTAAAAACCAAAATCCAATGTCTTTGTGTGTCCAACCAAATACTATGGCTGCAATTATTTTGTTTCTATGGACAAAATATATTTCAGTTCAGCATAAATCTTACTTTCCATGCAAGCCGTGACTTGTACTCGTATTCTTAAAGATTATTCGGCATTCCAAGGACGAAGAAAGAAAATATTCACGAGTATATGGACAGCATTAAAAATGGGATAGTAAGTAGCAACTACATAATCACACACACACACACACACAACAAACACTCATCAATCAGACATGCAGATCCAAACACGCAGTGAGACATGCAAAACTATTTCATTGGTGAAGTAAAATATATAATTCTTCTCCTTAAAAGAATTCCTCTCAAGGGAGATCATTACCAAGAGATAAGTAAGATGCTTGTTCATTGCAAGCTCAGGTCTACCTCATACCTACATCTTTATAAAACTCTAGTCCCTCTTCTCATTATGTTCTGTAAGAATTGGAGTGTTATCATTGTGTTTGTTAGCAAACAGTACAGTATACAAAAAAATAAATGGCATCCTTTTGCATTTGCAGTTAACATGGAGCATGCCAGGAGCTAAATAAATGAGTTTGTGAAGCAAACACTGCCTTTGGCATTTACAAGAAAAAGAATAATTACAATTTGCAATGTTTTTTTATTCATATCGATTCAGTGCTAGATTTGGCTTAGACTTATATGGCAGGGACGCGTGTGGCTTAGAATCAGAAGCATTTTGTTTGTCCATACTACCCGTTGCCATTCTTTCTAAATGTTATAAGAATGTTTGGGCAGACTTTCTACTACATTAAAAGCATAATTTAATGTTTAATTTATAACTTCAAAATCAAACTGCAGTTGCATTATGTTGTTATCTTCTTTATAAAGCAGTTTCAAAGTTTTTCAATGAACATTTTCTGATGGCTTCAAAAGTCAAGAAACTTAAAAGTATTTTAAGCTGCTGCTTAAATTATTGACAGGAATAGAATGATCTTTCAGGATGTGATATCCTTTGAATTTCTGTATTTTGTCCACTTGAAGACAGCAACACTTAAGTTCAAAAACAAACAAAAATATGAATAGTTTTAACTTTTACCTTATTTTCTTTGATAAAAAGCCGTCTGTGAGTGCTATCTCAAAAAGAACAATAAACCAGATGTGATTTTTTGCTTATTGATCCAGAAACTAATATTACTTTGAAGAAAAACTAGTCTGGGCTAATTTGTCAGTGCATCATCGAATGACGTTTTCTCTGCTTTGAGCTGTTTGAGTAGGAATAGAAATTTTACGTCCATTTTCCCAAGGATTTAAATTCTTTTATGTGAGTTAAAAACTAGAACCCATTGTTGTAGTCTTAACCCTCTCTCATCTAAAGAATGTTCTCAAATCTCTATCTTGTTCCTCCCCTATTCTTGTACTGTAAGAAAGACAACCGAGAGAAACTGAAATTTATGATTATTTTATTTTGTTACACCCTGTTGCCCAGGTTACCATCCCCCCCAATACCTCCAGTGTCGAGTGATATACTACAATGATGTGATTCTTTCCGTGATGAGTTGTCCTTGGTGAGAAGCCATGGTTGTACATCTGTCAGAGAGATCTGAAACACTATCTTGATCTACCCTATAAAGTTGTGTGCGTATTTCTTCTCTGAGTCTTAAAAAATGTATTATATTTACACATTGCGCAGAGTTTATGTATGTCTGTCTCTATCTCTGTGACATGAACTGAACATGATGATGATGATAAATCTGTACAAGGTAGATTGTAGATTGCTGTCAAGTTACATCACTTTGTGTACATGTTTTTATATTGTGCCCTTACATTATTTTGTAGATCTGTTGTCATCGATATCTATTGATTTATATCTGTACCTCTTACTAGAGAATTTCAAAAAGTAATGCAAGTTGGTATTAATATTTTACAGAAAAGGACTGAAAACCAGTGCTCCTGCCTCCATGAAAGAAAATGCACATACAAATCTTGAAAAAAACAAAAAAATGAGCAGGCTTATTTTTTTTCAGGATCATAATCCTGGACCTCCGCAGAGCCCTGAAAAAAAAAAAAAGTATAGCCAACAAAGAGATGAAGATCTCAGAGCCAATTTAGAATTTGATTTAGGTTCGCCCTTGGTTTCCATCAGAGAGACGGAAGAGGGATTCATTCATGGCACAGAAAAGGTGAAGGTCCTGTGAGTAAGATGGGTTTATTATGACTGTTGTTGTTTATCTGAATTGAGTGACGACATCCTCTTTGTTGACACTTTCCTGAGAAAAGCTCAAACACACCGAGGTGAAAACCCCCGGCCTGCCTGCCTGTCTGGCTCTTTCTGTCTCTTGATTAACACACCGAGGTGAAAACCCCCGGCCTGCCTGCCTGGCTGGCTCTTTCTGTCTCTTGATTAACACGAGTAATGACACTGTTGCTCTTCAGTCAGTCACGTGTTCCAACAAACCCTGTGGAGAGCATTGTTGTTTAACAAACATCGTCCAGGGCATTACCATAGACATGTCAAATCACAGCAGGCAGACAGTTCCTTGTTTTCACCTGCTGATATTTCCGATTTGGCTGTTTTAGGATTTAATAGGAGCAGAGGAGGATAGATGTGGCTTGAAGATCCGGTGGTCACCCTGTAAGCTTACCTTTACAAATACCAACAAGTGTAAGTTTTTGAAATAAAGTCTTTTTAATTTTTTTCATGTTTCATGCAAAAGCCGCTCTTTGTCTTTGATGGAGGTTCCAGGTGTGCTCGATTGTGAAATCGTATTTAGGAATTCTTTTAATTTTCTAGGAATTTGATATTCCCCAATTTAGCTGTTTAATATTTCACAATCAAAGATGGATATTCCAAATTTTATCAAGTGGCGTGATGAATTATTCCTCTCCATTGGGGACAACTTGCATTACTGTTTGACAGCCCATCTTTGTATGAAAGTGTTTTGACAGAGAGTTACCTAAATATTAGAGTAGAAAATTTCAATGAATGCTTTGTGAGTTATTCTAATTTGTATCTCAAAATTCCCACAAACTCTTTAATAATATGTGATTCATTGTTTCTTCATCATCCCATAACAATTTTTTTTCCTAATATCTTTCATTGTGATATACTTCTCTGTGAAATGTTATAAGCATCATTGATTTCAGGATGCTGTGAGTCGAAGACAACACATATAATCATTTAACTATATATATATATATATATATATAAATACATATATATATTTATTTATTTATTTATTGAAAGAATCTTTAAAAGAAGCATGATTACAAGGCTGTATCATTATATTATTATAGTCTCATTCTCGTGTCAACTCTCGTATCACTTTATTTATTTATTATACCTCCTCCCTGATGCCGTATCACACTGCTGCACGGTGAGTCTTCATCATTTTCATTGCACGGAAAGTGTGAATGACTTGATTCTCCTGAATCATTATAGTTAATTCACTAGAGGGCACCATTCTAAGCTATCTGTACAAAAATCTAGATTAAATGTTAGGAAGCATTCTCTTTGTGTCAGGGTAAGTAAAGATTGGAATAGTCTTCCAGACAAAGTAGTGTCTTCTAAAGACGTCTCCCGTCTCCACGTTCGAGAGAAGATGAGACAGACACTGGACAAGCCCAGGCAAGTTTCACTGCCAAGGAGACCCCACCAGCACCAACCACACGACAGACACTGGACAAGCCCAGGCAAGTTTCACTGACTGCCAAGGAGACCCCACCAGCACCAACCACACGACAGACACTGGACAAGAAGAAGAGATGCTGTCACAGGCTAACTAACTAAGCCTACTACCATAACTGGATTTGTAAGCATTAGTACGAGGGGCATACTACAAGTTTTTTTTTTATAGGACCATGAGGGAATAATGGTAGAAAGCTAAAATGTGGCACTGACCCTAATCTATCTCCATGTAGTCGCCTCCTACAGTTATAAATTTTTGCTATCACAGGATAACCTTGAAATGACCTTGAGAAGAGAAGATCCTCTCTTTGTCAGAAAACAAACCTTCTACCACTTCTTAGACCTCATCATCAGTTTCAAAATACCTTTCTTTTGCAGCTTAAGGATTTTCAAAAAAGTCGGATGGGATTAAGCTCCTATTGTAAAATAGCATTGATGTGGCTCAACTTCCCAGGCACTCTCTCGCGCAGTTTCTGCAGCTTCTGCAGCTTTTCTTGTCTACAAAGCACATAGTTCCCTTCTTTGTGGAGGAGTCAGAAGGTGGGACCCATCTCACAGAAACCTTGATCATATTCAAATTTTCATTCAATATTTTTTTGACTGAGCCAATACTAAGGCTAGTAAGTCAGAAAGTGTCCTTGCTCAAACGTTCAACTGTCATCTTCCAGTTAAGACACTGCGGGTTTCTTGATATTCAACCCATTCTCTTCTACATGTGTCATGGGACCATTTGGGTTGTCTTTTTCAATGCTGCTGAACTCTGATTTGAATTTTGTACACAGAAATTTCATTACAGCATAGGCTGGGCAATCCATTTCAAATAAGGCGTGCATATCCACAAAACATTTGTGGTTGCAAGCGTTTTAACAATAAAAACTTCATTACAACCCTGCTGTTAATTTTCTCCACTTCGATGTTTAAGGTGGAGAAGAACATACCCTATTCACTCAACAGCACTCCAGTTTTAAAACTAGTCATTAGAAATTCACTTGGCAACTGGCACGTATTCGGTTTATGCTTGGGTTTATTGGAGGTTTTAGGGCCCCATGACGGCATGTATTCTTGGAAGATAACTATTTACATGTATGTTCATTGCAAATTTCGTTGTCGCATTGTTATTCCTTTGTGGTCAGGTAAAAAAAAATGTTGGTATGCCCCTTATATTTATTTGTCTCCCAAATTGTAACATCAGCAACAACAAAAAAGTTATGTAGGTAAAAATTAGTTATCGTAGGTAATTGTTGCGTTGCATCTAAAAAATTTCTGATCAAGGCAAACAGCCACAGGGTTTTCATCACTTTGTATCTATGCCCCCTTAAATATGTGTTTGTAGAAAAGTCAAGGTCTTATGATATGAAACTGAAACAAATTACAAAACAGATTTGGTTTGAAAAAGGATGGGATGAAAAAAAATTCTTGCCAAAAAATCTCCATAAAAACATGCTGTTGAGTTCTATTCTCTTTTTTCAAACAAACCATGACAAGAATTTTGCTTTGCACGCAAATACCACCAAAGGCAACAACAACTATTGTTTGGCTTAAGATCGAGTAATACATCATATGTGTTGCTCATAACGCCATGCAAGATCAGGCACAGTGAACTGATCATCTGCCTGTCTTCATTTCTTGTGATCCAGAGCTTTTCCCTGGGTCCCAACACTGTTAAGGTGGTATGAAGGGATAAGGATAACAAAGCAAAACATTTAAACTCAACTTAGGATCTGTCTCTCTATGAGCGAGACCACAATTTAAATTTTTTGTTGTTTTTTTTATGGTGATGACATGTTATTTTTAAAAATCACCCCAAACTTTCACCAGGTTTCAAAGCCAACTGAGTGGCGTAGTCAATCACAGTAGCATTAATTACAGTACACCAGTAGCCATCGTGGCGTCCCTGAGGCCTGCAGCAGTGGCCAGAACTCGATCCCTTTGACTCCCTCTCCTCAATAGCAGGCACTCATCACAGCCTTTCTTCAGTTCAAGTACAACACATTCATTCTCTTTTCCTTTTCTTAAAGACTCTCCAGGATACTTAAAAAATTTTCCATCATTTTTTAAAGTTGACTTACAGTCACAGTCATGATTTCATTCTTCGCACATAAGCAACGCAAATACTCGAACATTTTTTTCAAAAAGATATGCTGCCAAATATGATAAATTAATTCTATTTGTTCTAATTTCTTACCATAGTATGATTTGAATTGTGAAACACTCCAAATCATCCTCTGTGTGTGTGCCTGTGTGTGTGTGGGTGTTGTGTGTGTGCCTGCGTGTGTGTGTGTGAATGTGAAAGTGTAAAGTAATGCCTCATCACTACCACCATGAAGAGAGTGTTCTAGTCATTTAGTTTGGTGAGAAAAAGTGTTTCAATTTTTTTTTTTTAGCCTATAGACAGTTCCTGTACAAGTGTGAACGTGTGCTCAATGTGTTCAGATGCTTGGGTTGGATGGATGGTTACATCTTTTCAAGAAAATTCAAGCTACCGTCAGCACTTTTTATGGATTCTAAAAGCTTAATCTACATCACTTTTCAAACGAGATAGAATTAGAATGCTTAGTTTGTTGTTTTTTCTTCTCATAATAAGATTAAGACCAGTGCAATCAAAGGGAAGGAAGGGGGGGGGGGGGGGGGTTCGCTTTTCCACTCGCTCAGAAAGTGGTTTTGTAAATTTTAAAAATTTTAGTTTACTTGAGTAAATGGATAGATTGCACATTAGCACCTTTTTCACAATGCATTCCAATACAATCACTTCAAGATGTAACAGGTTTGGTTGGTCTTATTTTTATGTTCCATTTCATCATGCATGTGATAGATGATAGATGATGATAAAGCAAACAACATATCAGAAATCCTTTTTCAGCCAATCCATCACTCCTTATTATGATAACATCATTTTTTTTATACCTCAATAATGTAAGCTTTTTATACATAATTAACATAAATTTGTAGAATTTTCACATGCACCTACGAAATGAAATCACCTTCCTTTTTCTTTTGTGAAAGTGACTACACAAAGGCCTGGCAGTTCTGGTCAAAGACTGGCAAAGCTGAGTATCTCCAAACACTTTGATAATAAATTGATCCAGATTTTTAGCTGTATTTTGTGAAATCATCTTCACTCTTTTTATTGGGAAACAATGATTAAAAATTTTGAACATAAAACCTTTCTTCAGAGTTTGTTTGTGTTGTTGGTTTGAAATAATACAGGAAAGGTATAAAAAACAATTTCTTAAAACTGAGTAGTGAGAAGTTAAAATTATGGTTTTTTAAATATAATTCATCTTTCAGTCTGTGTGTCTTGCCTCGGGAGCATATTATTTTGTTTTATTGAGTCAAAAAAATTAAATAGGTACACTGCAATTGGATGTTCCAACAGATTTATACATTTAATGGAATAGCTAGGATACAGCATTTAACTTTGGCTCTTTTACTTATTTTGCAGCGCCCCCCCCCCCAAGTATTTGATTTGATGATAGTTTACGTCACACTGTTTTGACAGGACTCTGTAGCAGTTGAGGGGTTTATCTGTTTGTTTATTTGTTTATCAGAGGTTTTAGGGCCCCACGACACACGAGGGTCATAGAGGAGCCCAGAGGAAAGTAAGATGAAAGAATTAGTTCAAAG